>PVJH01002714.1:56768-160540 GCA_004026705.1 Nesogale talazaci | reverse complement strand
ATTCTACCTTACAAATCCGGCTAGACCAGAGGTTCTACACTGGTACAGATAGGAACCGGAAACATGGGGAATCCAGGACAGATGATCCCTTTAGGACCAGTGGCGAGAATGGTGATACTGGGAGGTGGAGGGAAGGTGAAGTAGGAAGGGAGAACCAATTGCAGCAATCTATATATAACCTCCTCCCTGGGGTATCGACAACAGGGAAGTGGGGGAAGGGACACATCAGACAGTGTAAAACCTGACAAAATAATGATTTGTAAATTACTAAGGTTTCACGAGAGAGAGGGACATATGAGGAGCTGATACCAAGGGCATAAGTGGAAGGAGGATATTTTGAGAATGATGATGGCAACAAATGTACAAATGTGGTCTGCATACAATATGTGTATGTATTGATTGCAAGCCCCCAATAAAATGATTACCAAAAAAAAGGTGAGCTACTTGACTTAGGTCCTAAATGACTCCGCAGCAGGGCTGTCTGGATGGAGTCCCACCTGCGTCAGCCACGCAGGGAAGAGAACTGCTGCCGAGCTCATCCCGCCGCAGCCTGATGTTAGCACACTTTAATGTTTGACACTATTTGTTTATGGTGTGCACTGCATGGGTCATTTCCTGATAATATTTTCACGGCAATGTGGAACTCTCTGATGAGTATTTTAATCCTGATCTACTGGGCAATTTTTCACTCACCATTCCAATTTTAACTTTATCTCTAATAGTAATTTAAGAAATAACTCATGATTTTAAAAACTTCATATATCCACTGTGAAAAACTGAGTTGCAGCTGCTCTCATTGCTTCTGCTAGTAAAAACTTTCCTTGGTTTAACCTCATTGTTTTTGTTGGTTTTCTTTTCATGAACCATTCAACTCACTTGCACAAAAGTCTGGAATCGAGAGTCCTTTTTCTGACGAGACTTGATCATTTCCAGGGCAAAGGGTTGGTTACTACAAAAGGTAGCAGCAGCGTGTTTCAACTTCTCCTCTCCGGGCCCGCTGAACTGTGCCAAGAATGTAAAGAAAGCAACAGAGAATGGGATATGCAGCTTATATAACATCAGACAGATGGCCACAATCCTTTTCAACATCCCAACAAGCATGCTCAAGTGACAAGAAGCACTGTACTCCAGACCTGCATGGGACAGCAAGGTTCCCATTACAAACACCTGGCCCTGACACAGCCAGACCGTGCTCGATCACCTCCATCCAGGGCTCCCTTGCTTCCAGTCTACACAGTTCTAGCTCAATTAGATAGAAAAGTTGACATTGTGGGGAATCTATCTGAGACACAAAACTCCTGGAGACTGAGATTAACTCTTCCTTTTCTTAGATCCTGACAGCAGCACAAAAAAATGACTCTGACTGCTCCTGGAAGCAAATCCTTGGGACTGCAGCTCTCTTGGGTTCTCTCTGCAGCAGGCAGCTCCTCGCTTCTGGACTGTGCTACACTGCTGCTGAATCTGTGGGGACTGCAGCTGGCTCAGGGTGAGACCCATGGACGTGGGAACCTCCTTGCCTAGCGATTTGACTTTTAATTGGCATTTTCTGTTTTGTACTTGTTGGTTTGCACATGCCATGGTTTTGTAGTTTCTGAGAAAACACTTCATCAGTGCTTTGTCCTAATCAGTACGCTCATTCAGTACAGGGGGACTAAATTCTTTTTCAATGCCACCTAAGCATGCTTAAGAATTGTGCGGTTTTTCATGTGATCGCTTATTTAAATTCATAGCCCCAAAAGTTTGTCCACAAAATTATTTTGTGAAAAATCTTTTTGCAATGACTCTGCAAATACATGTTTCTCAAGTAGAACATACCCAAAGTGATTGTTTTAGTGGGCTTCTCCAATGTCTCCTTTCTGGTCTACTTGCATATGGCACTCAAACGTGTTTAAAGAAAAACTTGGGTTAGTCAATTAGAGAGCCATGCAAATAATAAAGGAGCTGGGGTAAAGAAAACCAAACAGAAACCTTATTTCTAAACTTCAGTTTTACAAGTAGTTTAAATGCATATAACTCAAAATAAAAAAACTCAATGCCATCGAGTCAGAATTCTAACTCATAACCACCCCATGGGAAGAGTAGAACTGGCCCTATGGGTTTCTGAGACTAAATCTTTTTGACACCAGAAAACGTCACCTTTCTCTTTGTAGGAGTGGGTGGTCAAACTGTTGACCTTATGGTTAACAGCCCAACTCATAAGCCACCATGCCATCAGGACTACCGCTAAGTGTACACAAAGCAAACTGCAGCATAGCACTCTTCAAAACGATTTCTTTGAAAGAGCAGCAATTAAGCAATTTTGTGAGGGGTGGGGGAGGAAAAAAAAAAGCAATTCTTGCTTTTTGGGAGTTCTAGCCAGTGCTTTTCTCTAACTTACTCCTTTATCTGGCAGCTACAAGCCAGATCGGTTAGTCCATGCTACTCTTTTCAACTTTTATAGCTATATCCTACTGATCAAGGAGTACTTCTTCCTGTGTGTTCTAAAAGAAACTTTGTGTCCTCCTGGTGTGAGGGTTCTCCGCCCTGTCATGATGATGCCTGCAGTCAGTCCAAGGACCCGTGGTAAGAGGACCAAATGCACTATCGTACTTTCTAAAAAGTACTGTACAGGGCTGAGCCCTGGTGGCATAGTGGTTGTGTGCGGGACTGCAGCCCCCAGGGTTGACAGTTCAAATTCAGCAGCAGCTCTCCAGGAGCAAGGTTGGGCTTCCTACTCCCCCCAGGGCAGTGATCTCACACACACACACACACACACACACACACACACACAGTGTGTACACTCAAGTGTAAGCCGACCCAATATTTTTACTACCAAGTTTTTGTTTGTTTGTTTTTTGGGGGGGGGCATCACTGCCCTCTGGTGGGAGTGGGAACCCCAGCCTTGCTCCTTGAGCTGCTGCTGGATTTGAACCACCAAGCCAGTGGGCCGCAGTCCTGCACTCAACCACAACACCACTGGGGTTCAGCCCACTAACTAGCTTTACCACAAAAACTGCATTAAAAATGTGCTGGAAAACTCGACTTATACACAGGCCCACCTTAGTCCTCAAAGGGACAACTTGACTCTTTCACACAGATGTGCTCAATGCAACACATCGTTTGATGTATGAATAAGATTAGGCCACTTTCGTATTGTTGGTGATGATAGTTACCCACATAGTTCAGGAGCACACAACTGGCCGATACTGTACACATGAGATTGCTAGATTTAGAAAATAAATGATGACTGAACATCTGCATCAGTTAAATGACATCTATTAAGTCTAAATTCTTCTCCATTCTTGCAAATACACAGGGCCAGTAGCTTTGATTCTATGGAAACGGTGAACACATGCTCCAGAGCAGCAGTTGTCAACCTGCGGGTCACGAACCCTTTGGGGTCAAATGAAACTTTCACAGGGGTCACCCAAGTCTAACAGCAAAATTACAGTTATGAAGTAACGACAAAAATAATTTTATGGCTGGGGTTCACCACAAGATGAGCAAGTGCATTAAAGTGTCATGGCATTAGGAAGGTTGAGAACCACTGCTCTAGATCTTTATTATTAAAAACAAAAAGTTTGGCATTTATAAAGCTTAGCATTAGCTTTGCAAAATGGATGCATGTGCATACTTGAAAAGAATCATTATTTAACCTTGAATCTAATCATTAATTACCTCTAAGAATACTTTTTAAGGAATAGAAAGTATCTTTACCCAGCTCAGCAAATCTTCCCCAATCTGATCAATAACAGAAGTCTCATTCCTTTTTCGAACAGCTTTCATTTGCTCATTCAACCCAACTAAGAAAAAAAGGAAAATATAAGTATACATTTAGTTTAACCAAGTGGCTACATTTTCAAAGCAAGAGTTTTCAAAGTAGTTTAACTGCTTCCAATATCCTTAAATCTATACAACACACTCTCACACAGGGCTCTATCAAAAGCCACACTAAAAAAAGAACTTAACTTAAACAGTGCACATGATTTCTGCTTACCGTTCCTCTCAAAATGTCTATGCTCACAAGCCAGGGCACAATCAAGTCTGACATCAGTAGACAGGCTGGTAAAATCTAAGATAACCCACAGAGCAGTAAAGCCAACAAAGTCAGGAGGGAAAATATGGGCGCTAACGGCATCCTTGATGAAAAGGAGGATTGAAAGCTTAAATTAAGTGTTTTAGTAAATCACTGACAAAGAGAGGAAATTATGCAACTGACTACTTCAGTCCAAGATGACTACACACAAGGTAGGATTTTGCATGTTTCCTCACGTGTGTCACAAGACGGACCTGTGAACTAGCACAGCTCCTGAAAAGTCCCCACCATGGGAAGAGTTACCATCCACTTGTACATGCCACATGTATACGGAATATATCTTTTTTAAAACAATACTATAATTAGTAGGAAATGTGTCAAGGGTAATTTTTACTGTTTTTCAGTTTATGTACTGACTTTGGACACGAGGCTCTAAACTTACAGCTAAAACAAACCAAAAATGATCTATTCAAAGATTGGGTGACTTCTCTGTTATACGCTAACATACCATTCCAGAAGCTCTAACATGGACACATTTATAAAAGTTACGGGACCTTGATAGTCGGAATCCCTTCTCTATGGAAATGCTAGGGACAAAGATGAGGGGCAATTTCTCTTACCGTGAAGTTGAAGAATATCTTCCAGATTTGAAAAAATTTTCCGTAGCTCTGATGGTGACAAGATGCCCTCTCTGGACACTCGCTGATAGAACACTTGATCAAGGACCTTCAGTGTTCGCACATGAGCTCTTTCAGTGTAGAACAATTCTAAGCAGAGAAAATACGAGACACGGAGTATGACCTTGTTTAGAGCCATTCCATGAGACCAAACGTGGAAATACATAGCAAATGAGCTAGGCAGGACGTTCCCTCTTTTAGGAGGGTGCAGAGGCTCTGGGGTCAGTTTCTTGAGACCATGAAACTCTCCTCCACACAGATCCTCCAGGTTAGACACGCTCACTCCTCACTTAGCAGCATGGTTAGCTGCTAAATACCAGGGTGCTTTTGCAATAATCAACATTACGTGAAAATGGAGAATGACTATGTCATGACAGAACTGCCAAATTACAGGATTATATAACTGTCAACTACTGAGCATCATGGCTGAGCCACTGACACTTAACCTTGTCCATTCAAAACAGCAGTCCTCTCACACCACATCTCGGTGTGGCCTCCTGCCAGTATGTGCTGGTAATAAACTCATTCCTCTTTTCTGTTTACAAAATTTACAAAATTAGAAAACTGCATGCCTAAACACCATATACCTTTATGCTGCATCCTTCTCAGAAATCACAGTACTTTTGATTATCTTATCTGCCTACAAGAACCTCATTTTAGTAGCTGGGCTTGAAGTTTCACTATTCCTCAGTGTTTTTAATGACAAGAAGGGTATTCACATTCAAGAAACAGGCTAAAGATAGCAGAGGGTACAATAGCCATGTCATTTATCTGTCACAAATGTTCAGGATGGAAAAATGCTGCATGAGGGAAAAGACTGACCAGCTTTTTAACTGCACATTAACTGCATGATCTTCATTAACTCAACTAATTCCCTTCAGCGTTAGCATCCTCATTTATCACTTATGAATAATAACAACAGCCTGATGGAGCAGATGCTATCAACAGGATTTCTTCCATTTAAGATCTGTAATGCTTCATGCCGTCAGTATCCTATGGCTAAGCATCTTTCCCTTTAAAATTGCCAGTAAGAGTCAAACCATAGTGGTCTCTGAAAGAGTTCAAAGGTTGTCTATCTAACCTAATTCCCACTTGGTTTTAAACTGTTAGCAGAATATTCAAAGATACAGCATCTGGGGTCTTAAAGACTTGAAGATAAACAAGTGACTATCTAGTTCAGAAACAACAAAGTCCACATGGAAGACGCACACCAGCCTGTGTCATCATGAGGTGTCAACAGGATCAGATATCAGGCATCAAAGACCTAGAACAAAAAACCCTATGAATGAGAATGAGAGGAAGTGTGGAGACCCAAAGCCCACCTATGGAAAAGTGCACATCCCCTTACAGAAAGGTCACAAGGAAGAGACAAGGCAGTCAGGGTGCAGCATAGCACCGATAAAGCATACAAGTGTCCTCTAGTTCTTTCATGCTTCCTGCCTCCCCAATGCGACCTTACAATCTGGCTAGACCAGAGCCAAATATACTGGGGTAGATAAGAGCTCTCAGCACAAGGAATACAGGACAGACAAACCCTCCAGAACCAGGATGGGAAAGGGAAGGTGGGAGGAGAAAGGACAATTGATTGCAATGATCTACAGATAACCCCTTCCCAAGAGGGATGGAAAACAGAAAATGGATGAAGGGAGACACCGGTCAGTCTAACTCATGAAAAAATAGTAGTACTTTATAAATTATCAAGGGTTGAGTGAGGGAGGAAAAAATGAGTTATTATCAAGGGCTTGAGTAAAAGAAAATGTTCTGAAAATGATGGTGGCAACATATGTACAACGGATGTGTGTACGGATTGTGGTAAGAGCTGCGAGAGCCCCCAATACAATGGTTCAAAAACGAAAAGGTTAGCAAAAACAAGGCTGCAAATGCCAGGGCTGAGGGTTTGCTTTGCTCCTTACACAACGTTAAATTAGGAATGGAGAACAAAACTCACCGTTGATCACTTCCTGTCTTTTGATCTCACAAGGTTTTAGTCCCAGTAACACTTCTCGACTAACAAGCTGCTGCCAATTGGGTGGGTCGGTCTCTAAGTCATTTTCAAACTGTTCATCCTCACTCGGGCTCTCTCCAAATGCCACGCTGTCAAACCTAAGGGGGAGAAAAAGGTGCGTCCCCAGGGAAGAACCCACGCCTACACAGTAGAGGGAGCCTGGCAGATTGCCCCAGGGCGACTAAGCACAGAACCTGAAAAGTCACCTTCTTCTAGAATGTGCTCACGTTTATGTGCACCTCAATATCTAACTTTTTTTGGGGGGGTGGGGCATCACTGCCCTCTGGTGGTCGTGGGAGCTACCCAGCCTTGCTCCTGTGGAGCCGCTTGCTGGATTTGAACTGCCAAGCCCATGGGTCGCAGTCCCGCACTCAGCCAGTACTCTACCGGGGCTCAGCCCTCAATATCTAACTTTGTAATGACTTGTGCCGTCTATGAATTTGCTTTTATATGAGGGGGGACTATAAAAACCCAGAATTTCCTCCCAAAAAACTATACATTAAAAAAAGCCTTTTTTTTTAACCAAACAACATTATCACCTTTGAAATAGTCTCCATTACACTTAGTACATTTGTCAAATCTGCGATTCCATTTTTGGAGACTGTTTCAAATTCATCTATTTTGGATGGCAGACAGCACCTCCCTCATTTTTTCCTTCACCTCTTCTAATTAGTCAAATTGTTGTCCTTTCAGGTCCCTCTTCATTTGTGGAAACAAAGAAGTCACACGGAGAGAGGTCAGGGGAGAAAGGTGCATGGAGCAAGAAAGACATGTTGCTTTTTGCCAGGCAAGGCCAGTAGGAGCCTCTCCGAGGAGGAGGTGATGGGTGCCCGTCTTGGGGGGATGCGTACTACAAAATCTGGCCTCATGTAACATTCTCGGACAGGGTCCCTTTCCCTCTAAAGCTGGGACTTTGGAGGGAAAACAATTATTTCTTCGAGTGTACATTGACTGAAAGGTATTAAATGACTTACTTTCGAAAGGGCTTTGGTGTCCCATGTTCAATCACCCTAAAGCAATGGAAAGCAGAGTCATGGTGAACGCCAGATAGTGGTCAGACACACTTAGGATGGGGTTAAACTACTGGCTTAACAATCAGTCCTTCTGGGTATTGTCGTGATTTAATAAAATATAAATTGAAGAAGAATTTAACATCTATCTAATATTTACTGCTAATAAGCTCGCATTCTTCTGCTAAAATGACACATGGTAAAAAATAGTGAAAAAGCAAAAATAACATGCAATTCAAAAACACGCTTAGCAGGGCCAGACTTGCCCCCAGTCCCCCTGGATTACCTTTCGCCCTCGCACTGCTCCTCCTGCACGTGGTCCAGTGCAGGCGGCGGGAAGTCAAAGGTGGTGCTGGGGGTCCGGGGTGTGCCGTCGGCAGAGTCTCCCGAGACTGGTGGCTCTCCAGCTGGCTTTGATGCTGAAAAGCCAAACCAGAGCGCGTCAGCTGAACCCACAGCACTCTCACACGAGTGGTTTTCAAAATGCTAGTCGCAAAATTCCATGATCTTTTCACTCTACTTTTCTGTGAACTTTCTGAAGCCTCACAAAAAATATAGATTGATCAAAACAGAACTTTTAATAGGTAAAATTCAAAAATGTTAACTAAATGTAAAAATAATCTTTGAATAACTTAAAAAATCAGTATAAAACATGGCAACACCTCAAATAATTCAGAAGAGTTCAAAATATGTAGAAACATTCCTCTAGCCTGTCCTTTTACCTCCTTGGGCTGACCTGTCTCAGCATTTCCAATGTGAGTGCTTTTGGAGTTCCAACATTAAAAAACTGCCTCATCCGTCTTTTTCCTGACTTACTCTCTTTCATGTAATAGCTGTTGCTCTGGTAATATCTTAAAAAAAAACTTAGTAATATCTTTCACTCTGATCATTTTAATCACATATACTTGCCACTTTCACTCCACCAGCTTCTCTCAACATTTAATAAGTGCATTATTATAACTGTATTATTAGTTATCATCTAAGTTAAAATTATATACACCATTCACTTAAGAACATGTTCCAAAGATAAGATCATTATTTAAAATTGGTGTTGTACAAAAATGAAAAATGACCATACCTTATCACAAAATAGAAGGTGACAAAATTTGTCGTCATTATGCAATACCAAATTTCGTCATTACATAACTGCCAGAGCAGAGCCAAGCTAACACATCACCTTAACCGTCATAGCCTGCATTACTCTCCAACTCAGCATCTGTTACTGTTAGACTTTTGTCTATCTGTTTTGTTTTGTTTGGGGGACATCACTGTCCTCTGGTGGTGGGAGTAGGAGGCTGCTGGATTTGAACTTCCAATCCAGTGGGCCGCAGTCCTGTGCACAACCACTACGCCACCGGGGCTCAGCCCCTGGACTTTTGTCTTTAATGGACAAAATAATCAGAGGATGTAAGCACTTGTACGATTGCCATCGATGTGCATAGTGTGTAAGTCAGTAAGTGAGCAGTAGGTATAATTACAGCTCCATTTCTGGTCTATCAAGGAGTTAGTCTCTCAGCTGTTCATGTCCCACTTCTTTCAACTACGTTTATTTTTACCATGAACAGGATTTCTGTAGCCACAAATAGTATTCTGTGTTTTGCCCATAGAACGACTCTGAAAACCAGTCGGAGTGCTCACAGTATTATGCACACTGTCATACACATTCTGGTTATTATTCCTAGTAGACTATGCTAGCTCGGATATTTCCCTTTCCACTGGTCCAGTCCTGCAGGCTGCAGTGATGCAATCCTGGGGTCACTGTGAACAGAATGTCGAAGCTGAGTCTTACACTTTCCAGATGCTTTAAGATCATGACCTCCTAAATTTTGCTCCATGGTTAAATTGTGACATGTTTTCTTAAGCAGCTCTGTATCTTTCCTAATATTTTATTTTGTACTGCTATCAAATAATATAAAGTCTCATTTTTTTTCATCTGCTACGCCATATTAGCAACTGCTTAACTCTGCCCCACTCTCTTCCTTTAAAAGTTCCCTCTATTTGGGGCTTCAATCCAGACTGCCAGCAAAGACATAAAACCTTTGCTGTACTGTTCTCCTGTGCTGTTCCCCAGATCCATTGAAATTTCCTATCCTAATTTTTCACTCATTCTGCTGGATTGTGTGTGTATCTTTAAATGATTTCTATGGGAAGGCTGCATTCTGATTAAGCTTTGGACCCTGGTCTTCCTAGTTAGTGGATAACGTGGTGGATGCAAAGGTGCCCTGCCAATGCACTGGGTAAGCATTCGGCTGCCGACAGAGCAGTGGGGTCTGCCAGCCAGGCACCCGCAAGGCAAGACCAGCCACCACGGGAAAGATGCTTGGCCGCCTGCTTCCAGTGGCAATCGCTCTGGGACAGGTGGCACTGACTCGACTTTGGTGACTCGACTGTGGCACTGCTGTCCCTTGAATTCAACTCGAAGGCAATCAGTCTGCTTGCTTTTGCGTGTGGATGGATGTAGATCTCGCAGCTCAGAACCAGTTTTGAAAGTAGAGCTGAAAGCAGTGTGCGTCTGCACTCTGCACCCCGTGTAGAAAGGACAAGAATGGGCATATAATCTCTTCTGCTCCCTGCCCTCACCCATTAGAAGTTTTTTTCAAAATAAAAAGGGGGGGGGGGGTGTTTCGAATTGTTTCCTCTTTATGCCTACTACTCTGAACTTTGCAAGGACATTCTAGGTCTAGATCTTTTAAAAATTATTCATAATTGGTTCTTGAGGCACCCTTCCTACCTGAAAACATACATTTTTTCCCAATACATTTTTTCTCATTAACTGCATCTCATCCCCTTTCTCAGGGCTTTCTGTGCAAGTGCTGGAGCTCTGTAATATTTATCTATGTTTCTTTCTCTTCTCTCTCTGCATCCCATAGGGCTGCTGATTGACTTGACTTCCTTTTCAGGAACTCTGATTTTGAGTGTTGGCTGTGGTGGTGGGTGGGAAATAGTGCTTCCTCTATGGCAGAGTATACTAAAGATAAACGACTTTGTCTCAACAATGCAGGCGCCAGAAGCTGAGGACAGAATTGCTTTATTAAAGACCTTATAGTCATTCATCTTTTCCAGCTGACTTCTTACTTACAAGCTCTACAAATCCTGTCAGTTAATTCTGAGACCAAAGACTCCCCGGGCCGATGGACACCCACCTTGTACCATGACACGAATGAGGGAGATGGACTTCCTTTTCAATTCTTTCCCCAACTAAACCTTGGTTTACTTTCTCTCAAATATTTATCGAAATCTCTGTTAGTAATATTTTCCCTTCCTACACTTCCTTTCACTTTGAAGTTTTGTTTATTCTTCTATCTCAGTGGTTCTCAACCTTCCTCATGGCACGACCCTTTAATAGAGTTCATGTTATGATGAACCCCCAATCATAAAATTACTTTCATTGCTACTTTATCACTGCAATTTTGTTACTGTTATGTGTAGGCCAACCCCTGTGAAAGGGTCATTCAACTCCCAGAGGGGTCGCAACCCCAAGGTTGAGAACCACTGTTCTCTATGATGTTTTCATTTTTAAGAGCCAAGGGAGTCTTAAAGTATCAACCAAGTCTGAATATTCTCAAACCAACATCTTCAGAATTCTATATCTGACAACACCCTAGGCTTTTCTCCAAATGTCACCCCAACATCTCAGTCTTAAACAGAAATGATTCCATCCCTTTACCTCCAATCCCCTCCCAAAGGCAGCCACCTCCCTGCCATAGCTCTATCAGGCAGACAATGGTATTTCTGTCATATACGGCATAGCGCAGGGATCAACACTTTGTTCCTCGGGACGGGTGTTAGACAACTACCTGCTGCCTCCTCGTTTTCTACACCACCTGGCCACACAGAGCTTCACAGCCTCGAGACACCATCATCTGTGCTCCTCCCCACCAATAGCCAGCCTCTCACAGCACACAACCAGCGTGGCTGGCTTAGCTTTCTGTCCAAGGGGATGGCAACCAAGGTGACCCCAGCCATGAGTGGTAAGCTGCTCAAATTCCTGGCTCCTGGACTTCATCGTTAAAAATTCTCCTCTATGCCACTGCAGTGACCCACACTAATAACCTTATTGATCCTGTCATCACCATAAGTTAATCCGCCTCTAAAATCACTAACAGAGGGAGACATGTCCTTCTTTAACTCAAACCACCCATTTTCCCAGTTCACTTGATGGGAGCCTGGCAGGAAAATGTTACCATCAAAAGGCTTTCGAGCGTCGTCATAAAAAGTAGGGAGAAGCCTTAATGGAGACATCCCCTGCAGCGACTCTACACAGTTCTGAAGCCTTCAGCTCCCTTGGCCCTGAATCCTAATCCTCACTCTCACAAATAACCTTACAGTCACATGCCTTCTGCGGCCCCTCCTCCTTTCAATCTGTTCCATTGCTCATCATTTCCGCCTCCCACATTTTCAACCTCTTCCTTCCAACCGGCTCAACATAAAAATAAAGTCTGTGACTTTTAAAAAGTCTTCCATGAACCCCTCTCCCCCACATCGCTTCCAACTGCTGACCTTGCCTTCCCTTTGCTGGGCCGAGCCCAGGTAGTCCTGGTTCTTGTCGGGCCGCTTCCCCAGGAGCAGGTGTGCATCAGGAGGGCGCAAAGCGAATGCCAGATGACGGGCGGAGAGCTCACAAGGTGTTAAAATTTTGAATGAGTAAGAACTAGAAATGATCCCTCAGCAGACGCGTGTCGTGAGGAGTCTGGGCAGGGCGAGTGGTTTGTGTTTGTCAGTAAGAACCCATCCCAGGGCCCCCGAGAGAAAGACCCACAGGTCTGCTTCCATGGAGATCCCAGCCACACACCTGGCGGAGCGAGCAGCTCTGCTCCAGAACATGCGAGGAGGCCTGCGCCAAGACCGACTCAAGGCGACACTTTGCTTTTACATCGCTGCCACTGCTTGTGGAGCGTTAAGATGCCCACATTAACCAGGGCTCAGCCTTGACTAACAGGATATGCCCTAGGTTTCCCAGGTCGAGTGGCTATTTTTAAATCACAGTACTAAGTTAGGCAACAGCACTAACTCACCCGTATCGTTCTCTTTGCCTCCTTCCTGGGGAATATTGGTCCCTACAGCCACAGAGGACATGGAATTGGCAGGCAGGTATCCGACATCTGTTCCCTCAGGGGCTGGCACACTCTGGCGCAACTTGGCAGAGTCCTGAGGTTCCGGATTCACGGATGAGATTGTGGATAAGTGTTTAGGGTGGCGCTGCTTCTGTAGCTCCATGGCTTTGCCAACTGAACAGAAAACACTGGTTAGTGATCTAAGCTGCAAAAGCATTAATAGTAACAATAACACAAAGGAATCCAGAAAATGCCGAGGACACGATGAGCCTTACAAAAAGAGAAGAATGAGTACTGCAGAGAGTCTGGTAGATAGACTGACAGACGGTGGAAAAAGGGACAGAGAAACAAAGAGAAAAGAGAAAGTGGGGAGAGGAAGGCAGAGGAAGAGGAGCGAGGGAACAGGATGGAGGAGGGTGGGAGGGAGGGGAATGCAAGAGAAGATGAAGAAGGGCCTAGAGAAAAGGGGATAAGGAGGAATGGAGGGGGAACAGAGAGCTGTGAGCCTCCCCCTGAAGGACTTTCTGCCCAGTGTTCCTTGCCCAGGACCACAACTGGCATTTGAGTCACGATTTCCCACTGTGTGGAATATCCACTGTCACTGCTCACATCCCCGTGGCCCAACTCAGGTGATGCTTTTACAACGCGGGTGTGCCAGGGCTGAGAGCTGTGACTCTCCCCGAGTACCATCCTCCCTAAGTCTCCCACAGCCCTCTCTAGGAGGCTGGTCTCTAATCTTTGAAACAAGAGGTAGAGAAAGACTGTGGGAAAACACACACACACACACACACACACACACACACACACAGGAAAACTCAGAGAAGACGCATCCATGATATATATGAATGAAGATAGGCCCAAAAGTATTGCCTCATCATCATAGACCCCTTCAGAGCAATAAGAACAGCAGCATGCAGAGCTACAGCTTTTCAGTGTCTCTTCCATTTGAGCCCAGACTTTCCTAGAGGTCGAGTTTCCACCTCTCTGAGCCTTCCCTGAAGAATCTGGCGCTCTTCAGTTCAGACCATGTCAAAAAGACAGTTTATGAATCCTTCAGGGGCTCAACTGTGCTCCTGTGAAGTACTCTCGGAACCTGGGGTACAAAAGACAATCTTGAAAGGCAAGGTTCAGTGTCAGGGGTGGGGGTGGGGGGTGAGGAGTAAGGGTTCCCCACAAAAATCTCCTACCACAACCTTTGCAGAAGGAGCACAATCATTATTGTGAAGGGAAAAGGTCTTAGGTGCCGTTTTCTATTTTCTTCACACTTCATCCTAATAATCCCCTGTGCATGCTCTCTATCCTTCAAGAGAATCTTGAGATTATGCCTTTGGAACCTTCCAAAGAACAATCACCATTCTGAGCGGACCTCTCTGCCTTGAATGTAACTGGCCCTGCAGATCCCCTTGGAAGTCACTATGTGGACTGAACTTTACTCTCTGGATCACTTTGGGAAAATCAAGACTTGCTTCCAGTTATGACTCGTTCCATAAAGTCCTATTATTAGCTTTGGTCTTGCTTAAAAGACTAACGGAAAGCTGAGCTCTTTGAGCGAGCTGATCTGTGTGCAGTGGTTTGGCAGACAGTGAGCCAAAAGCTTGAGGCCAAGATGTTCACTTAAAACAGAACATGCTGAGCCGCATGGGATCCCAACTTCATTAGCCCTCATGGCAACTCCACGGCCTCCTGCCACACTCCTGGCTTCGTCACCCTTGACGTCGACAGCCTTGGCACGTCTCTGAGGTCTTTCTGATCTTCCTTGAAAATGCTTGATCCATCTAAAAATGGTTGGTTTGTGTCGGCAGCATTTCTGTACATTTGTTGCAAAGCTTTGATGATTTTGGAAGGTTCCCATGAGTTTTGTAAAAAATTTGATATTAGAAAAAAATTTTTGATCTTAGATTTCAAAATAGCACTTTTTCCCTCCACCCTCCTAGCATAAAAGTATCTCACCCCCCTTTTTTGGAGGTACCCTGAGACTAAGACAGAGGCAGTGCTGAGAGTTTGCAGCTGTCTGGGATCAGATATGTGCTTCACCATGTTAGTGCAATAAACCCCTGTGTGGCCGGAACCCTAGGCTATAGGGTTTGTGCTCCTTCTGCAGAGGCTGTGGTAGGCGATTTTTGTGGGGAAGCCTTACTCCTCACCCCTCACTCCCAACCCTGACACTTAACCTTGCCTTTTGTACCCCAGGTTCCAAGAGTATTTCACAGGAGCAGTAGTCCCTTACTGACCCTCATATAAAGAGATGAGCATTTGGTCCAGAGATTATTGCCCACTTTATTTTCTTAAGTTGAGCATCACATATGGAATGCAAATAGAATAAGTAAACAAATTAAATTATGAACAAATGATGTGAATCTGTTCTGCCATTATAGCATGCCTATAACAACTTCATAGTAACAAGGAGTTACTTAGTTCAGAATAACACTGAACAAACAAGGTACTTTGGATGTTCAGTGGCATTAGTTTCAAATAGATGCTTCCCCAGCAAGGGATTCTGGCTAAGGGAGTCTCTGAGAGCCAGCTGCATGGCACTGGGGGAAGACACCCAGTCAAACTTCAACGTACTTGCGCTGTTGTCGTGGCGGCTTGGTCTCCTTGGGGGTCCCAGGATGCTGGGGAATCCTCTGCGTTTTCCCTTGTCTTCACTTTCTCGATCTTTCTTCATGCTTTGCTAGAGTGGATGCACAATGAAAAGTATCAGAAAGGAGTGAAGGACAGAGCTCTTCTTAGGCCTTTAAACATAAAGGAAGGCCACAGCACACATGCATACGCTGGGGGGGGCGGTGGGGGGTTTCACAGTTCTGTGTATGCATCACACTGAGACACTGCCACAAATCCTTTAGGAATGACAATTCAAAAAAAAAAAAATCAAAGGGGGCAGTAAGATAACACATTTACCAGAAGCTAGCTCTAAGCAATTTGCTTACTCAGATTCAACAAATATTTACCAAGCTTACAATGCATATAAGGAGTGTGCTAAAAGCCGGGGTCACCCTGATGAAAACACAGATAAGGGCCTCGCCCTCGTAGAATTTTACAGTCTGATAAACATCAAATCAAAACCCAAATAACAACAAATTATAAGAGCTACCATAAAAAAGTATAAAAGGTAATGAGTTGGGGGTGGCACGTCTGGGTTCACCACTGTTTACATTCTTCACATCTGCCCAGTGATTCACTCCTCACTTGGGATTTCTCGCTAGGTTCTTATTTTCTTGAGGAAAAGGGCCTTATCTTTCATCAGTATACCTTGCAGGAAGTTGGTGAATAAACAAATACAACTAAGAAGAGAGCCTTAGGCGACCTTGGAGAGCTGGTCTTTTGTTGCGGGCACTGTGCTGGGTATAGAGATGCTTGCCTTTTACAAGAAAGAGGAGAGAGGTAAGGGGCTACTGGATGGGCCACCCAGAGCCTCACAGGGTTGGTGTGGAAGAGGTCTGGCAGCTATGTGGGCATCTGTGAGTGGAGGAAAGGGGGCTGGGTGCTCAGCGACACTGGAGTTCCAAGGCAGATACATCAGTAAGTGAAGCCCAGGTTTACCTAGAGGAACTCTGATCTTCCCCACTCTTAGTGCATGCCACTGCAATTCCTCCCCTGAGTAGAAGAGGAACAAAGACTGAGCTTGGCTTTCAGGAACCTTGGTTCTTTGTCTATTTCTTCAACCCCAAATCTTATGAAATCTTGGAGCAAGACGTAGGGATGAGTAGGAGAGGTCTTTGCCATGGCCTGCAGAGAATCCAGATGCTCATCATGGCTAGCACCAACGCATCCTTCAGCAACAGGACTGCCTGCTTCAGAAAGCGAGCCAGTGGCTGCCAACTCCCTTTTTCTCAATCAAGGTTTCCTATATAGTGTATAGTAAAATGAAATGCTGCTCAGGGTTTAAAAAAAAGAAAGCAGCAGCATGCACTACAACCATGTCAAGGAGCAGAGACCCTCAGTCTCACAGAACAATCTACTCAGTTCTGGACCAAGTTCAAGTTTTGTATCTAGTGAGGTGAGTACATCTGAGTTGTTAACAGCTTGCAAGCGGCCATTTGAGATAGAACTCTCGGTCTCTGCCCCTCGGGAACAAAGGGAAAAATGGGGAGTCTGGGGAAAAACTAGCCTACCGAGCTAGCAGCCGACATGAACCACGGCCTCATCGCCCTGAGGCTGAGAGAACTGGCTGGTTCTCAGTGACAGTTCTTTTTTTTTTTTTTTGGGGGGGGGGGGGGAGGAGGTAATCACTGCCCTCTGGTGGTTGTGGGCACTACCCAGTGCTGTTCCTGAGAGCCACTGCTGGATTTGAACCGCCAAGTCCACGGGCCCCAGTCCCGCACTCAACCACTTATGCCACCAGGGCTCAGCCCTCAGCGACAGTTCTGATCCAGCCCACAAGACCTGAGAGAAGGTAGTATTCCAATTCATAGAACAGCCAGATGTTCTGGCCCAAGACTGGTGGATTTCCTGCAGCTTTCCTCCGGGGACAGGTGACACTACACCTGTGTAACTGACGGGCACACAACAGACAGGTTGTTCGCCCGGAGACCTGGGCTCTAGTACAAAACCACCTGTGAGGTCACATGTGCGCAACTCTCCTTGTTATGAAGATGTGTTTTATTTAGCAGTTACAATGGGGCACAAATAAGCAGCGAAGGCACCGGGAGAGTGGAGCACTGGCAAGGGAACCAGCAGAACACAGCTTCCCATGTGCTGTGGGAAGAACACCACCCACGTGCAGTGGCAATGAACAATGTGCATGGAGACTGCGCAAACGTCCAATGACGACACTGTTAAAATACGGCTTTTAAAAAGCAACAGCAGGGCTGATAATAACACAGTGTGATTATTCAGGCCTCACCTTGATTTTGGGGAGAAATCCAATCCGACCTCGCTTATGCTCCAAATTTCGGGGCTCCTTCACCTTGACTCCCAGATGCTTCATGTACACCAGGATAACGTACTGCATTGTGGAACTGGAAAGGAGCAGTTAGTACCATCAGAACCCTGAGAAAGGGGTGTGATTAAATAAAGGCATAAAGTGTACGGCCATACCACCCTGAACGTGCCCGATCTTGTCTAAATAAAGGCATAAAGTGACCTGATTTTAACATTTGTAAAGCAGGATACCATTGACAAGGAGGGAGGGGGATATCCCTCGCCCCCACCCCCATTTTCCTGCTGTTTCCCTAGCTTGTCGAGCATTCCTTCCAAAAATCGGGGCTTTTTTAGCAGCAGAGTTTGTTTTCCTCGTAAGACTCTAGGAGAACATGGCTGCCATACCTTTTATCTTCTTCCACAGGCTGAGCAGCCATCCTGAAAGCACAAACGGTTCACAGTGAAAATGCAAGTCACACCCAGACCCTGACACCAAGGACGTGAAGGGGACACCCTGGGCCCTGCCCTCAATCTTGGACACAGAGAACACACCACAGAAAGAAATCCACAAGGGGGCGCTGTTCGTCCATACCAAGCACAATCGTTACAAAGCAAAAGACAGGTCCAAGGCCAATGAAAATAGTAACCTAGCTTTTACAGGATTAGAAGTTTAAGAGTTACCTATTTAACCAACACTCAGAAAAGGAAATACAAGTACTTCATAAAAAACACAGTACAGCAAGGTGTGTGTGTGTGTGTGTGTGTGTGTGTGTGTGTGTGTGTGAGAGAGAGAGAGAGAGAGAGAGAGAGAGAGATTCTAGTTTCTGTGTATATAAACAGCTCTGTGTATAAACTGACACTCCTACATTTGTTCAGGGAGTATGTCAAGCATTACTAGCAACTTGATAGAGAGGGCATTTCCACATATGGGTCTATTACTTACAGCACTTCTTCAATTTTGGCAACAATCTGTTCTGCACATGCCCGTTCCTTCTCCAGGGTTGGCCGGTCCTTGTCTCGCTCTGCATCAAGTTTCGTCAGCTCGCTTTCAGCCAAGGTCAGCCCCATACTACGCTTTTGCCTGAAGACAAAAGGAGACATTCCCTGACATCATTTTGGAGGAAGACAGTCCTTGGTCTCTGAAGGTGTCTCACCAGAGTCCCCAGTGCCATGGGTTTCTGAGCAGTAAAGCAACCCAGAGCTCTGCACTCGTGCCCAGGGCGCCTGGGTAACAGCGGGAAAAGTCCTGGACGCACGCCCTATCCGAAAGCCAAACATTCAGTGGAGAGTCTGTTCTGAGCTCCAATTCGGTGAGCACACAGATCAGGGCCCAGGGACTCTCTCTCTTCCGGCGCCCGTGGGTCACCCAGTCACCAGGCCACAGATAAGGATGGGGTCTCTGGGTGGAGCAAGCAGGTAAGCACTGGACTGACTACAAACCAACAGGCTGGCATTCCACACCCACCCGCTGGTGATCTGATTGCGACAGAACACAGGCTCAAAAGCGCTCTGGAGCCCTCCTGTGGCCACCAGGCTGAGACCCAACTGCATGGCAACGGGCTTTTTGTATTTGAGTTGTTTTTTTTTAAGGTAAGGCTTACATATGCAGTAACCTTTTACTATCTAAAAATAAGTAATCCCGAATGACCATAACATTATAGCATCACCGAGATTACCGGAAATCTTCCAAGTGCTTCTGAACTTCTAGGTGGACACTCTCCTGCATGGTTTGGACATAGTGGCGGTGCAGATCCTCAGGAATAAGCTCTGGCCGCCGCTTCTCTGTAACAGTGAGAGGAGAGAAGGTGTTTCTGCTAGAGTTTGTTCTGGGCATGACAGCTGACAAGTATCAATGCTATTTGGGACAAGTTTACTGGGTAAAAGTCATCGCTTTTCATGTATCTGATTTCAAACAATTCAGATTTCATTTATTCTTACCTATATAAGGGTGGTACCTCCCACCCCACCCCCAATAGCTATGTATTTTATTTTTATTTTTTACAAAATCACCTTATCACCTCCAAAGTATTCTCTGTTACACTTAATACATTTGTCAAATCTGCAATTTCATTCTTGGAAACACTTTTCAAACTAATCTGTTTGGATGGCTGACAGCACCTCTTTCATTTCTCTCACCCCCACCCCTCTTCTTTGACATCAAATCACTGTCCTTCCATGTCCCTCTTCGTTTGTGGAAACAAAAAGAAGTTGCATGGAGCGAGGCCAGGTGAGTAGGATGTGTGGGGCAAGCGAGGTGTGACAACTGAACACTGAGAAAACATATTTGAGTTTGCAGAACAAAAAGAAGTCTGAGAGAACAAGATCAGAGCTGCACGGTGGAAGGGGCAAGGCTTCCAATGAAATTCCTACAGGACAGCCCTTGTTACCCTCAAAGACTCAGCAGGAAAAAATTCCTCAGAGAAATGTTCCTGGCCTTTTTTTCACCAGTACAGTTTTTCTTAAAAACTTCCGAAGAAGCTCAAGTGATCATCCTGTACCATTTGGAAAAAAATCTATGAAGATTAACTGATCCTTTGGAACCCCCACAATGAGGCAGCGTAACCTCCTGAGCTGATCGCACGTCTGCCTCGCTTTACGGTGGGGCCAGCAGACCCCTGGGCAGGCATGGGCGCGCCCAGACCTTTCTGGGCCAGCGCAGGTTCTTTTTAAAAGTTTAAATCATTTTACTGAGGGCTCTTACAGCTCTTATAACATTCCATACATTGATTGTATCATTTAACATTTCATATATATGTTGCCATCATCATTTCCCATTTTCTATTTGAGCCCTTGGTACAGGCTTTTCTCCCCGCCCTGCCACCGCGCCCCCCCCCCCACCTCTCCCACCATCCTACTCTCATGAATTCTTGATCAATTATATACTGCTATGATTATTTCATATCTTACACAGTCCATTGTCCCCTCCCCCCACATGTCTGCTATTGGTTCCTTTTGGTGGCTATATATCCAATCTTGTGATGGGTCCCCTTTGTGATGATGGGTTCCCCAACCATCCTCCTACCCTCATAATATCACCACAGACATGTTTAAACATGTTTTGTTTGGAGTAAATTATGCTGTATGAACTGAAGCCCCAGTTAATACTATTTTTTTACTTACTGGTATTATAAACTCCCCTCTTGTTTCAAGTGAGGTGATCAAGCAGTCACCACGTCACACATGGACCTTTGTTAGAGACGAGCTACATTTCTACAGAAAAGCACTTCAGTAGAATGGGGCTCCTGACTTACCTAGATCTGTAGATATTTCTTCAGGAACAGAAACTTTAAGGTGCTAAAACAAAAAAAGGCAAACAAAAGATGAATTAGCAGTAAGAACTTTTGAAGGCACAGATGAGCACTTACAGAAAATAAAGGGTGACAACTTGGATTGGCTGGTCTTACAAGCTTCTTCATAAGTAATCCCATTCATGATTTCCACACATCCACATTCCACAGCTCAGAAGAACTACACTCGAAAAACAGCAGGGTACTCTCGGATCGGGTGAGAAGCAAACGTCCATGGTGGTTTCCGGGGACCCGGGGCTCTGCTCGATGTGAGCTCCACATGGGCAGGCTGACTGGGCCTTCCAGACTCACTGGGTCAGACAATCTGCTGCGTAGGACTGAGTAATCGAGACCAACTCTGAATGAGCTGATTTTCGCATGGAAGTGAGCTTGGTGGGAGCACGGTGAGCACTCTCTGTGTTTGAGATGCACACTGGCCCACGTCCCACACAGTCATTTTCCCACAGAGCACTTGTGCCATGAGGGTGACGCCTGCGTCTGCCTGAGGAGAAGCAACGGCATGGCACGACCCAGGCACTTCCTGTCCTACATTCCTGCAATGTTCCTGCTCTTAGCTAGCATTTTTAAATCAGAACTACTGAAGTTTTGGGTCCCACGACCAAGTCTACTGTGTTCTTCCCTGTGGGAAATATCTTTAAAACATGAATTAATTTGCATTGGACTGAAATGTCTTCCACATCATGCTTATTGGCACAGTATAAACAGAAACTTATCTTCCAGAAGTCAAACAATACTTTTAAGATCTGAGGTTTTATATTAGAAAATAAACCACTTCTGAGACTTATGAGATCTCTTACTCCAAGAACAATGAAGTGGATGTCACGTACTTCTAGCACAAGTGCAGAAAGAATACAAAAATCCCCTCGTGTATTTGGTACTTATGTGAAATGAAGAGGGTAGCACAGTGGGTTACACACAGGACTGCTAACCACAAGATCAGTAGTTCGATTCCACCAGCCAATCTGTGGGGAAAAAAATGAGGCTATCTCCTCTGATAGAGTTACAGTTTCAGAAAGTTGAAGGGGCAGGTCTATTCTGGCCTAGAGTGACTATGAGTCAGAGAGCTTGGAGTACTCTAAAGAAATGTGAGATTCAAACAGACTTGACTATATTGTCACTTTTTTATAGAACCAAGTTTGTAACAGAAGACTTAAAACAACAGCAGAAAACCAGAACCATAACTTAGTCAACAAATATTACGTGACCACTACATGCTGTTCAATGTTGTGAACACAGCAGTGAATAAACAAAATATTTAAGGAAATTGACACTTGGGAAGAAGGGTAGGAATACAGACAAACAAAACTAAATAAATACTATGTAAGTGCAGAGCAGATGACACAAGCTGACACCAGAGAAGGTGGTGAGAGCGGAGGTTGTTGGTCAACAAAGGCCTTCCTGGGTGTGCATATGTGGGCAACTTTGTCAAGGAATACGGAGAAAATGGGGCAGAACCTGGAGAGAAGGAAAGTCCAAAATGTACTTGGTTTATTTATTTTAAGATAAGAGAAATAACAATGTGTTTGGGTGTTAATGTAAACATGATGCAGGAGAAAGAAAATTCGAATCAGAACGAAGTTCTGGAGAAAGCAGGAAGAGTTGGCCTGAGCTACAAGCATGGAGGCACGTGTGGCAGTCATGTATTCGTTATGCCAATTTCATGATTGGGATGTAGGGGTGGAGTCTAGCCTATTAATCTGGAGATAACCATTGAGTAGCCAATGAAGCCTCCGTGTGGGCATGGCTTTCTCCTGAGACTTCTGGGAAGTCCCTCGTGGAGAAGAGAGGTCATCTCCTCAGTTGTTGGGAGTTTTAGTCTCAAGAGACAATGAACTACAGACAAGATAAGATGGCAGTGTCCGAGGAGCTAGAGGAGCCAAAGGAGAAGTCACATGGCCTTACCCTGATGGAACCAGACCTCTGAAGCTGGAGAAGCCACGAAGAGAGCCCTGCCAGCGTTGAGTTGCTTCTACCACCTCTGGATGCTGTTGATGGACCCTGAACCCTGGAAGCGAGGAGCCATGGGGAGACCCCCACCAGCGTCAGGACTCTGCACCCACTGGCCTGTGACTTGGTGGGTTGGAAGAAGACTTTATAGGCTGATACTGGGCATATGGGTTAATATTGGACCTATGACTTTGAAATGGATTGGGTTGGGGTGCTTTCTCAATGTCCCATTCCTCTTGTATATAAACCTTTTCCTTATATCCATATGTATGTTTATGAATTTGTTTCTCTAGTCTACCCAGACTAACACAGCACGGCACTTAAAAAGGAGCATATTGTAGGACGGAGCTTTATTGTCTACCTGCTTTAAATTTCTCATTGAAATAGTAAGTCCTCCAGCTGAGAAAAGAGGAAGAGGAAGTGATGGAAATTTCAGATCAAAACTCAAACCAAACTCACAGCCACCAAGTCGATTCTGACGCACCACCACCCTGCAGAATAGGGCAGAACGACCCATGTGGTTTCTGAGCCTGTACCTCTTCATGGGAGTACAAAGTACCATCTTTCTCCCACGGAGCAGCGAGTGGTTTCAAACTGTGGAACCACTGTACCATCAGGCCTCCCTGTCAGGAGACAGTGCCTTATAATTATCCAGGAAACATCCAGGTTGATTACCACACTATACCAATTAACCTTTGTCAGAGTTCAAAAACAATGATGTTTCTACTGGTAAAATAAAGTCCTCCAACGTTTATTTCAGGAAACCTGGTGGCACATTGGTCACTTACAGGGCTGCTGACCTCAAAGTCAGCAGTTTGAAACCACCAGCTGTTCCTTAAAAAGACAGGTTTTCTACTCTACCTTGTCCTGCAGAATCGATACGAGTTGGCACTGACTCCATAGGAGTTGAGTTTGGTTTGAGTTTAATCATTTATTTCACTGTGAGATCCTTTTCATGAAATGTGTGCCTCCAAACTTCAGAAGCTATTTGGTTATGCGAGTTTCATCCTTGGCAGCCTAATCTACAAATGCATATCACCTGTGACTGTTCCCTCACGCCAATGACTGAAGGTCTAAACTCAAACATATACACAGCAGATACCTGCTGTGAGTCTTCACGTGGCTACCACTGGTTTAGAAAGGATTAGGAAGGGCAAAGTCAGGCAGTCCACAACTGTATGAAGGAATAGAGTCGTGCAGGGCAGCAAGTCACTTAAGATGGCTCTGCTAACCCTGCTCCCCACTTTTCCTCATCAATCTGGATAAGACACTGGCGGGGTGCCATTGTCAGAGCTTGGTAGCAAGCTCCACTGTGATTACCACTGCTGTATATGTCACGGGCCATCTCAACAGCCAGACGAGGTATATCCCCACCAGCAGGAGGCAGAAGTGGAGCTCTTCCTCTGGACCCCAAGATCCCAATGCAGGGAACCTCCTTGATCCAGAACACAGCTCTGACCCATGGTGGAGCTACACAGGAGCAGCAGCAGCAAAGAGTGGCCACGGAGTCAGTAAAGCTTCTGTGCAGGAGCTTATGGAGTGGGGGGCCTCTGATCACTTCACTGGACGGTAGACCCCAGCACCAAATTTGGGAGTCTGAGCTGCATGCCTCTGGACTGTGGCTGGTGGTGGAGTGGTATGCCCTTTGGGCATTTGTTATCAGCCCTGAGAGAATTTTGTAGCATGTCCTCTGGATCCTGAGCCTTTCTTACCTGCACTCTAAGCTATTAGTTTCCTAATATGCCCTATCATTGTGTGCAATGTCTGTGAGTTCTGAGTGGCCAGCGCAATGGATTACTGAACTCAGTAGTTTACAAAGTAGACAGTGCTGCTGAGAGAAAGATATTGGGGCTTGTTGTAAGCTTTCTGTTTTAAAGGGGAGATAAGCAAAAACCACCGCTGATGCACCAAAGGAAAGAATAGATCACTGCAGTCTCTTAACAATGAAATACTTCTGTTCATCAAAGGATTTTATCAAGAGTAAAAGGAATCATCAACAATTGAGATGTAATACAGCTGTCAGAAAACACAACAAAGTCCAAACACATGAGAAGGAAGACTAGGGGTAGGAAACCAATCATTTAACGGACGGAAGTACAGATTATAAAATTAACTTGACAACTTACCGCAGATCGGTCCAGGAAGAACTGGTGAAACTCCAGGAATACTCGACGAGTCTCTTTGGAATTGGTCTGTTTGTACAGGTCAGAGTAGAGATAACAGAGCTGTAGTAAAGACAGAAAGTTTAAGTTGGGAAATGGCAAGAAACATCCTCTGACACCCTCACGGACTATCACAACCAATGTACTTCTCCTCTCAGGACAGTCTCTAAACAAATAACCGTCAGCACCTAGACATCTACGCTACGTCTGGAAGACTGGGGAACGCCTTGTCCCTCATCATGCTACTTACTATAGAGCGTCTAATGAATTTAAATCAATGTAAGACTAAGTGTTGATGAAATCAATTATTACCAGTGTTGCAGGGTCAAACTGTGAAACCACGTGGTGTAGAAAAACAGCCAAGTGAGCAGGACGGGATTTCAGCAGCTCGATGCTCTGGAAACAGCTGCACTGTCCATTGATCTAGGAAAAGAAATAGTGGAGTATCAGCAGCATCAACATACTAGTCAAAATTCACTGAGAGTTTAGCTTAACTGTCCAGATATCACTTTAATAGGATTTTTTTACATAGGAAATCAGTCAAAGGATTAAGTCGGATATTTTAAAAATTCATGATTTTAAAAATGTCACTAGAATTTATTAGGCATATAGCTTAGGGCAGTGGTTCTCAACCTGTGGGTCGAGACTCCTTTGGGAGGGTCGAACGACCCTTTCATAGGGGTCACCCAATTGATAACAGTAGCAAAATTACAGCTATGAAGTAGCAACAATAATAATGTTATGGTTGGAGGCATCACCACAATATAAGGAACTGTATTAAAGGATCGCAACATTAAGAAAGTTGAGAACCACTGGCATAAGGCATCTCTTCCTCTCAACCTGCTTTATATTTTTTAGAAAATAAAAAACAGAAGGCTTCTAAACCAACAATGAAATCCAAACACTTTTTATTTACTTTTGGACTAATTGCAAAAATGACAGCGGCAAATGGAAGGGGAAGGTTTTCAGTAGGGAACTCAGAATATTTGTGTATTGCTACATACTAACACCATGGAAAACACAAATAGTAAAGGTAAGCCAGCGTGGTCCTTTCCATCAATTTTTCATATTTACATACTAAGTTAGAGAAGCAAGTTAATCTAAGAGAACAATCTGGATAAATGTCTTTAGCTTTCCTAATAGTGGAAGGTTCGGGATAGCGTCAATAACTATTGGTTGCTCAATGACCTAATTTTTAGAAACCCAAGAAAACTCTATACCCAGAAGGTTCTGTTTATTTTGTTTTTGTTTGGGGGGGGGCATCACTGCCCTCAGGTGGTGGGAGTAGGAGGCCCAGCCTTTGCTCCGTGGAGCTGGAATAGAACCTCCATCCCAGTGGGCCGCAGTCCCACGCACAACCACTACGCCCCTGGGGCTCAGCCCACCCAGAAGGTTTTATTAGAGAATTCTACCAAATAGACTTAAGCAATAGCTGATACCAATTTTAGATAGGTGCTCCAGGAAAACAAAGGGAGAGAACACTCATTCTTTAACACTAGAATTAGTGTTATGGAGCCAAAAAGCTGGCTCCATATTCAGATGCAGCCCCAGTAGAATAGTGTAAGTAATGAAACACCAGCTGCTGGATGGTGGGCAGTTCGAGTCCACCCAAAAGGTACCCTGGCGTGGGAGTGAGAACCGTAGACAAACCCCCAACATTCATATGTCTGGCAGGCCAGAGCTCTGGTGGAGGGAACTTCCACCTTCGTGGGGTGGAGATGGGTCCTACTCACATTCTCCGAAGTAAATGTCATCCCCTCAATGTCCCCCCATAGTAATGCCAAATTTAACATGCTGTTTGCAAATGCATGGTCATTACTACAGGTCAACTGCTTGAAGGCTATCTGCCTGAAAGCTGTCTGTCATCAAAAGCAAGCAGATCCTCTTGTCTGGTCCACCCTAAGTACAGCCCACTGCATTCTTATCAAGATCATAGACTGTTCTCCTGGAGAAGAGCTCAAAGACACCTAAAGTCAAGCCAAAGACGACCCAGGTTAGGCTGCCGTCTTGACTCTAGAACCCGCCCATATACGTGCCTTGTTATGTATGTGCTTTCCTGTCGAATGTATGCCTCCAGTGCCTCCCCTTCCTATTATGTGTCTACTCCTGACTTGTCCCCCTCCTGTTTACGTTGTACGGTCCCTTCCTGCTACATATGTTCTTATCCTGGCCCAAATGCCTGGTATTATGTAAGCTGTGAGAATACATTATGCGCTCGGGCATGCACTCCCTCTCCCTCTCTCTGCTCAGACCTGGCTCCTGAAGTCAGTGACTGAGGAGACGAGCCCTTGCCTGCTTTATCTTGTCTAAGGTATCCTTAATTTATCCCTCAATTACACAACTGCCCCTTGGACCCATTCGATGGTGGGGAGGCTGGTCCCTAGCACCTTGGAAGAAAGACCTGGTGATCTACTTCTGAAACTGCAGCGATGGAGAACTCTGGAGCACGGCTCTACTCGGGCACACATGAAGTCACCACGGGTCAGCGTGAACTCAATCGCCGGGGTCACCCCGGCCCCATACTCAAGGGTCAACCAAGGGAACTCACTGCACTCTCGTGGCTGTGCTTAGGTGTTGGCAAATCATTTCCGACTCAGAGACCCTTTGTATAACAGGATGAAAGATGGCCTAATCCCAGGCCACCCTCTAATTTTTCTTATGTCTGAACCCACTGTCACAGCTACGTTATAGAACACATTATGATGTATAACAGACTAAATTTTTTAAAAATCATGATTATCTAGATATTAAAAGAAAACCTTTAACAAAATTCCACATTCATTCATGAAAAAAAACTCTGAGCAAACAAAGAAGTTTCTTAATTCAATAAAGGGTATATACAAAAAACTAACATCACGCTGGTGAAGAAGCTGAATGCTTTCTCTGTAAGATCAGGAATAAGACAAGAGTGTCTCGCCTTGTCACTGCCATTCAACCTAATATTGGGAGACCTGGACAATACAGTCAGACAGAATAGGAAATAAGAGGTATACTGACTAGAACAGTTGTCCACATAGAAAATCCCAAAGAACTTCAAATGAAGAAATCTCTTAGAATAAATGAGTCTAAGCAATATTGTAGAATTTAAAACAACAGCCAAGCCGATTACATTCCAATAAAAGGGTGTTTCATAAAGTTCATGGGAAAATTCCCTATCTTCTCATTTTATTTTTTCACAATCTTTTTTAAGTTCTTTCACATAACATAAATACCATTCACGAACAATTAGAATTTGAAAATTTAAAACAAAGTATTAGGCACAAGGCAATGACCTATACTCTTAATCAGATAAGCTTTAAAATGCACAGTCATTCCTACTGGTCAAAACTAAAATAGATAATTAACCTAGGGGATTGATAGTTCTTAAATTTAGTTTTAAGTTCTTATGAAAGTTATTTTCAAGCTTCAGAGATTTTTTTTCATCAAATCAGGCATTTCATAAAATGAATAAACCATTTTTCAGAAAAACAGTATCATCACCTGTTCATGTTCAGTACCAAAATCATCATCCTCTGCTCCAATAATATGAGGCACTACACGGGTTGAAGGACTCCCAAACAGTGATTGAGTCTCCTGGGAGAACAGAGAAAAGGAACAGAGAAATGACCTGATGGCCAAACTTCAGAGAATCAGTGAAATCAAAATGATATGTATTTTTTAAAGACATTCTTCATTGGACCTTTTTGTTTATTAAAGGCTTGAGGCAGTTCAGGAGTACTGGTGGTGTTGTGGGTCACATGTGGGTGACTGCAAGGTCAGCAGTTCGAACCCACCAATTCCTCCAAAAGTGAAAGACGAGGCTGTCTGCTCACAGAACCCCAAAGGGGCAGTTCTACTCTGTCCTATGAGGCTTCTGTGGGTAAGAAGTGACTCAATGGCAGGAGGTTTGGGCTTTTTTTGTGTTGTTGTTTGGGGTTATTTTCTTTTTAAGTTGTTTGGTTTGCAAAGAGTCTCTAGATGGTATAAATGGTTAGCTGTTCAGTATTAGTCAAATAATCTATCTAGGCGCTCCTTAGAAGGCAGGCCTAGTGATTCACACCTGTGGCATTACAGTGAGTCAACCTTATCTTCAAAGTAGCAGTTCTCAAATCAAGGCCATGAATCATTTTCGGAGCATAAAACCCACCAAAACAGTGCTAACTGCTTCTTAGGGAGGAAAGCACTTCTTCTGGAAATATAAGTGCCCTTTTACCCACCATAGCCTTAGTTAACTGAGTTAAATCACTCACAGGATACTACATGGATTAGTTCACACATATCTAGGTTTTTTGGGGAGGACAGACTGAAGTCTGCTTTTGTCAACAGTTACAAATAAAAAAACAAAAGTTTAAAAGGGGGGTAGGCAAAAGAAAAGGAAAGGAGAACAAAATAATGACAGGAAGACAGGCCAGGTGCATACACCTCAGGAGGGCTAACCAAAGACACCCACCTCTGTGACACAATGGACAGCGCCAGATCCCACTACTTCTCATCAGTTACCCTGCGCACTCCTGCATACAGCAGACTTTCTCAGCCTCAGCACTGCTGTTATTTGAGCCCAGGAGGGGCTGCCGTGTGCACTTGTAAGATGTTCATTTACATCAGCTTGGTGTTGTAAGATATGGCACTCAAGAAAAGAGTATCAACATTTCGCAATGGATTACTAAGGTGAGTCAACATGATTTAAGGTAGTAAGTAGGGCAGGGGCATCCATCCAGAATTGGGAAAAAATGGGTTGTTTGAAAATCACAAGTATCAAAGGATTACATTGCATGAAGGGTTTCCTGAGTTTGGGGAGATTTGGGAGAGGAAGACGTTGTGTTTTCTGAGGAGTTAGGACCTGGAGTTCAGCAAAAAGGACAGTGTGAGAAATAAAGAACTGGATGTTATGAATATGTATATTATCACTGTAGCAATGTGTGTAGCTGGATCCACAGATCACAAGCTGAGGAAATAATACATAGGCAGCAGTAGCTCTTTCCTCCCCTAAATTATCAGGTACATTATGCACTGTGCTGTGTTTGCATAATGTTAGGGACAGGCACAGAAAGGCTTGGCACTGCCTGGATTTCACACTCACAGGGTCCAGGATGACTTCACTCTTGTCTGGACTTTCCTCTAGACAAATCCTTTCTTTCAGGCCACTTCTGGGGCTCTAAGGTAAAGAAAAAAGACAATTAATTCTAACTGACACACCAGCGAGGGATAATGAAAAAGAATGTCAAGAATGTAATCACTGAATGTTACATTGAGCTTTGAACCTACTAAATATCTCTCATATAATACCTGGCTATGCTACCTGTTTCCAAACTGTGGGTAACTTTATCGTCTCAACTTTTCAAATTTTGTGTTAAACAAGATAGAATCTTACAGTTTCGCCCAGTCTCCAAAACTGGAGGCTACTTTTCTGCCAATGGACATGAATTGAATGTGCTGTATATATATCTCAAAGTTAGTATGTCAGAAATACACCCTATCTTAGTCATCTCCTCTAGCCCTGCCTTCACAAACTATTCTTCCTCTCCACACTGAAAGCCTTTCCTCCCTATTTTCAGAAATAAAATTAAGCTTCTGTTTCTCTGTTACCACCTCATGGAACATTGCTGCATATTTTTATAAAATGTTCAGGTTATTTCTGGGATGAAGGGATATAACAATGGACTGTGTGACATGCAGGAGAAATGCTTCAAAGCAACAGGAATCATCCATCCGAGCAGCTGGAGACAAGGAGCAAGGGCCTTGTGCAAAAATGCCCACAGGGAAGACACATGCCACCAACGCCGGAAGGGCCACCAACAGGGAAGGAGGCTCCAGGTGGACTGCGTAAAGGAGCCCGGTGAGTGGGTACGGGCTGTAACTCGAGGCCAACAGGTGGATCCAACCTTGGCCATTTGGCCCTCTGCTCTTCAAAAACCCTTCCAAGGGGGTATGATGAATTGTTATCAAACGTGGCAAGGCATTTGGATTTATAAACTGTTGAAGAAAATGTCAGACAAACACCTAAAGTTCCACTTAAAAAAAATTATTATCTGCTGGTTTTATGGGGTAGCAAGTATCTTTATCATGCCAGAAAAGAAGTGGCCTACAAATAACCATAATTAATTTAGTGGACTGAGGTTAATTCCCAATATTTACACACATAATTCATTGGTTTATCCTAATAAAGGAAACTAACTATGACTTTTTTTAATGTAAAAGTAAATCAGTTTTAAAACTAATTCCTTTTCTCTCTCTTTTTTGGCCCACTGCTAAAACAAATGTACGGGGGCACTGAACTCACGAAGCTCCCAAGTTCCCGTACACCATCGTCATGTCATGGAAGTCAAGTAAACAGAAGAAGGGATAGGGAAAGCAGAGAGGAGGAGAACGAAAAGCTAATGATTCAGGGAAAAACTATGATTTTTATTCTTAAACTTTTTATTTTATTGGCATATAAAACTCATATATTATCCTACAATGCTTTCAAATTTTTTCTTCTACAATATGAGGTCAAATCAGCCATTTGAAAGGATAGACAGAGAGCTTAGGGGCAGGAAGTTTGTGAATGGAACACAGACCATGCAGAAAAGGTGTGTGAGAACTGCTGCATGAAACAAAGAGTGTAAGTAACATCCTGACCTGTACATGCTGAAACTGTTGGACTGGCATATGTTTTGCTGTGTATAGTCACAACACTAAAATACATGGTTTTGGGGTTTTTTTTTTAAAGGTGTTTCAAAGTTAAGCCCTCACCATGAAGAAATGAATGGCTCTGGGTCTTGGGAATACAGCATACAAACAAGAACAAAAGCTTGTCACATAAAAAAGACGAGGAAGCTCTCAGAGGATCATGTCAAAAGTCATGTTGGAGGGAACCCCAGGCAGCCAAAAAGGATCATTGTGATCGTCAGCGAGAATGATGACCCAGATAAAGCCCAACACACACACACACACACACACACACACACACACACACACACACACACTTCCTTATCATTAGAACCACCAATCCTTCTGAAAACAGACATAACAAGGAAACAATTCGTATTTCTCTTGTTTTCCTGTACGAAGGAACGTCAAACAGTCTGTGGGAAAGGGGAATTACAGGATAACTTTTTGAAGCCTCCTCCTAATAAGCTGTATTTTGGCTACACCGTGGGCGGCTGACCTGCAAGTCAGCATTCCAAACCACATGCCACTCCGTGAAAAACAGTTTCTACTCCCATGAAGAGTGAGTCTTGGAAACCCACAGAGGCAGTTCTACCCGGCCCTATGGGGTCACTGTGAGGAGATAAGGACTCAAGCATTAATGAGGAAAAACCTTGTTTATAAAATGATTCTGCTTGGGGCTGAGTCCCGGTGGCGTAGTGGTTGTGCGCGGGACTGCAGCCCACTGGGATGGAGGTTCAATTCCATCTCCACGGAGCAAAGGCTGGGCCTCCTACTCCCACCACCTGAGGGCAGTGATGCCCAAAAAACAAAACAAAACAAAATTATCTCCAAAATGATTCTGCCTAATAAATGCAGGGGGAAATGAAGTGTGATCATTAAATAACGGATCTAAGGGCTGAGCCCCAGTGGCACAGTGGTTGAGTGCCGGACTGCGACCCATTGGCTTGGCAGTTCAAATCCAGCAGCAGCGCTCCAGGAGCAAGGCTGGATAGCTCCCATGACCACCAGAGGGCAGTGACGCCCCCCAAAATAAAATAAAATAATGGATTCAAGCATCTTCCTGATCATCCATTGCAGATGGAAACACGACAAGCAAGCTTGCTGAGGAATTCCATAATGAAGGAACTGTGCTGACATCACCTCACATGTTCACTGGACACCCACCTCTTCATAGCACGTATTCAGTACCATTTCTGAATCATTCTTCCAAACAGCAACCACAACTGCCGAGCTCTAGTCTGAGCAAGGCTCTAGCTCTAACTGTCAGCCATCAGGAAATAGACAAACATAGTAAACACCGTGAAAAATATGATTAGAACATGGGCTGTTCTACTGAACAGGATCCAGTTTCTTTAACATAAAAATGGCAAGAAAGGTTCCTGTAAATGAAAACAACTCCTTGCCCTAAGACCAAGTAAGTGGACTCAATTCGAATTCAAAATAAACCAACTGTTAGAGCAAGATTATACTGGGGTAATACAATTAAGTATGGTATAAAATATTAGTTAAGAATGAATATTATTATTATCATGCTATAATTATTATATTGGGGGCCCTGGGGGTTTACTGGTTATGAGATGGCCTGAGATCAGCAGTTCTAAATCAACAGCAACTCCTCTGAAGAAAGACTGGGATTTCGACTCCCATAAACAGTTCTATTTTCAGAAACCCTCAGAGCATCACTATGGAGTCAGCATGGATTCAAGCACAGTGAGTACTGTTACATTGTATGTATTGTGCTGTCAATTATATTATTTTATTATGTTTTCTGAGTTTTCTAGTCTCCTAGAGATACACGCTTGTAAAATAATATCTAGAATTTACTTTAAAATAGTGCTTCCAAAGTGGGCACAACCATCGCCTGGGGGTGCTGGACCCAGCCAACTCACTGCCTGCACGGAGGTGATGTGACACATGGTGACCCTGATGCACAAGGCAGAATCATCCGGTGAGGTTCGGACACGGGAACTCTTCACGTCCTAGAAAGACCTACCTCTCCGCCTTGGAGTGGCAGGTGATTTCGAACTGCTGACCTTGGGATAGTGCTCCAGCACAGAATGACTAAGGCTTCTGGAGTCATCCAGAGGGGGCTGCGAAAGCTGAGGCCTATACTTCATCCTGGATTCCATTTTTCCACTGAAAAACTTTTCAGTGTTTGGGTGGATGAGGTGGGGAAGGATGCAAAGTAATTTTTTCCTCTTTAAAGGGGCAATAGGCCAAATAAATTTCTGAACCTATGCTTTGAAATAATCCAGTTAATGGAGGGTGTGAAGTGGAGGAGAGACTGACAAAACAAGTTTGAGCATGTGTTGACTAACTGCTTGAGTTGGTGACTTGATACATGATTGGGGATCACTATGTTTTCTACTTTTCAGTATATTTGAAAATTTTCCAAAGTACATGTATTTGCAAAAAATATCTGCTATAAACTGAAAATCAGAGTGGCAGAAACTCTTCAATATTTGAGGGTGGTGCGTGATCAAGTTGATTCTCCTGTGAGAACTGGGAGTGTTGACACTGTTTTGCATCTTGTCCACAAAAAACAAAGCAGAAACCTTTGTTGGTAATGAGGAGTTACTATCACAAACACCAAGGGGGAGGAAGGCAGAGTAGAAAGGGAGAACTGATTGCAAAGATCTACATTAAACCTCTTCCCTGGGGTACGGACAAAAGAGAAGTGGGTGAAGACAGACATCGGACAGTGTCGGATATGACAAAATAATAATAAATTATCGAGGGTTCATGGGGGAGAGAGGAACAGGGAGGGAGGGGAAATATGAGAAGCTGACACCAGGGGCCTAAGAACAAAGACAATGTTTTGAGAATGATGATGGCCAAAAAGTGTACAAATGTGCTTTGTATACAATGGATGGCTGTATGGATGGATTGTGATGGGAGCTGTATCAGCCCCCAATAAAATGATTAAAAAAAAAAAAAAAAGAAACATCACCAGAAGATTATAAGAGAGTAGAAAATTAGAAGAAAATGTTGACACTAGAGATAACAGGCTCCTGTAAACTTAACACAGTACAACTGGGAAATGTACACAAAGGTGGAAATCCACAGTAGAATCAGTAATTGTCCTGCCTCACAGGAATACTTCAAAGCATGAAACTGGCTCAAGCGGATACCCACCTAGAATTTAGGCTCTACCATCTATCTCTCGATATCTACACTTGTTTCTTCAATGGGCCTCAAATTTTCATCTCTAAAATGGTCATACTGCTTCATCATACTCAACTTTAAGGACATTATGAGAAATTCTAAAAATCTGTAAAGCTTTAAGTACCTCCTCTAACTAAAAGGAGGCAATCGATACATGATAACAAGTAGCCATTCTGCTTTTGAACTCTGGGAAATTGGAAGTACCATGGATTGTCTTGGATGAAGGACACTCAAAAGAGCCTCTTTTTCATCATCATCCATTTTCCGCCCTAGCTTATTTTGCATTACTACCCTGACTTTATTTTTATTTTGCATGCAAAATAAAGTGCACACTCTTTACTTATTCTCTCATTTATTCCTGCTGTTGTTCATTCTCCATTTCTACACTAATTCACTGTAGTATAAAGGTATCTTTCTTTCTTTTTTTTTTTTTTTTTTAGGCATCACTGCCCTCAGGTGGTGGGAGTAGGAAGCCCAGCCTTTGCTCCTGAGAGCCGGAATTGAACCTCCATCCCAGTGGGCCGCAGTCACTGCGCACAACCACTACGCCACCGGGGCTCAGCCCAAGGTATCTTTCTAAGAAACAGATTTTATTACAACATTCCTAACCATAAAAGGGAAAATTCACACATCTCATTTATTTCACTTTTTCTGGATTCCTGTAATCAGCCAGGTTTTGAAAACAGGCCATCCCTGGCCCTCCCAGTACTTCCCATCTGTCTAAACAGACGAGTCAGAAGAACACAACAGAGAGGCGGCCCCAGATCAAAGAGCACAAGGTGGGCTCCCCAAAGCACTGGGCCTCCCCACTTTGTGTCTAAGAAAACCGTATCTATTTCAGCCCAAACCAATTTCTGTAGGGCAGAGTAGAACTACCTTTGTGGGTTCCTGGGGCTGGGGCTCTGAAAGGGAATTCTTCTGCAGAGTGGTGGTTTAGAACCACTGATCTCCACTGTGCAGCTGTCCCAAGAATTTCACTATCTTCCCATAGCATAATGCTACCATTGGGGGTTTTGCTTCTTTGGAGGGATCAGATCACCGATGTCCTGGGTTAGTTGAACATGCTAGTCCGAATCTCTTCGGCTCTGGTTTGTAAAGTTCCATCCAGTAACAGCAGTGCTACTTTTAATAGGGCTATCTTGAGAATTCACTTAGATAGGAATGTAAAGCACGCTTCAGAGCTAAGGTACACATAGCCAAGAAAATGCTAGGTACTACAAGTTTTTCTTGCGGAGCCAAAATTGAAATTTTCCATTACAGCCATTAGTCAGCCAATCATTGGGTTTTTTCCCTCCTTCCAATATTCCTTGCATGAGGAACTGAGTCATTGGGTCAAAACTCAACAGTTGACCTGAATGATGGGCTTAGACCACTGGCTTTCTCCTCTTTCCATTCTTACTACAATCTTCATTGTTACCCAGTACATACAAGGGGGTACCTAAAAAATGCTAGAGTTTTTCTCAAAGCTATGAATTTAAATTGTTTTACAAAACAACTTCATTGCCTTCAAAGTATTCTCCATTACACTCAACACATTTGTCAAATATGTGATTCCATTCTTGGAAACACTTGACAAGCTCATCTGGTTGGATGGCTGACACAGCACCGCCCTCAGTTTTTGCTTCACCTCCTCTATGTCCTCAAATCGCTGTCCTTTCGTGTCTCTTTTTATTGGTGGAAACAAAAAGAAGTCACACAGAGAGAGTTCAGGTGCGTAAGGCGCATGGGGCAAGAGAGGCATGCTGTTTGGGCCCCAAAACTAGCACCCTGAGACGGCTGTGTGAGCAGGTCCACTGTCAGCGGCATGACCTGTCCTCCATCTGTCCCCAGTCAGATCTTTTCTGTCCCACACTGTTCATGCAGATCTTTTCAGAGCCTCTAAATAAAAGCGTGATGAATAGTCTGACCAGGTGGAACAAAATCCAAATGGACAAGTGGACATTTTTGTCCATTTGGGAAGTTGACAGACGCCCAGAATGAGATCTGTCATCAACTGACATTTCACTTTTGTTGAAACAAGCAAGCCACTCGTACACTTGAGTTTTCCCATAGCACTGTCCTTCAGAACAGTTTCTGTGGTGTTTTCCCCCCAGGAAACAAAATTTCACAGCCACACATAGTTCTCTTAAATTACGAGGTTGGAGCGAGACTAGTTTTATGAAAAAATTCACTGTGACCAGAGAGAACCTTTCCCAGGTGACTGGGTGCACTAACTCAGAGTGAGTTGCTTGATGCTCACTTAGTGGGAAAAATGCATACTGCGAAAGCTCCACCCAGAAGAGCATTTGTCCGTTTTGCGCCTCATGTATACCTTTAAACAACGTCACAAGAAATAACATCTTCCTCTTTTATTTACAAACTCACCGCCATCAGTCAACACTGAGTCTCAGTGGCCCTACAGGGCAGGGGAGAACTGCCCCTGTGAGCTTCCACAACTGCCCACATTTATGAGCATGGAAAGCCCAGCCTTCTTCCCACGAAGCTGCTGCTGGAGGTTTCAAACTACCAACGGAGCAGATCGCAGCCGAATGCCACCACATGCCACCAGGGCTGCTTTCCCTTACAAGGCACTCCTAAGGCACTCCTTATCTCCAATTCTAGTCTGCTTTTGTTATTCTTGTTGGCCTGATTTCACCACGCCTAGTTTTTAAAATCCTGGCTTAAATTACTTCCCCTGTCACTTCTAAGCAGTTGATTTATTTTTAAGTCATCATTACTCTAACTGCATACTACTTCAAAGTACTTTTCAGTAAATAACACTGAACTCAGCTTTTAATTATCCCTGTAATATTAGTGCTTCACCATATGCAACTTAAAATATTCTACTATTACCTTTCTGACAAATACCCATGTCTACTCGGTTGTTTCTGGGTTAATCAAGAAAGAGTTGTGACTAAACATGGGTTATTAACTGTAGATTATCTAACAGGACTATGGCTTTCCTTCCTTATAATGACAAAGTGTCTCATGATTCAAGACTCAGTCATTCTGACCACAGATGAAATATTAACATGCTCTTAAAGATAGCAACACTTGGCCTCTCGGTTCAATAAGAAGCAGACGTTATTAACTTCTCTGCCCACAAACAAGTTGCCTGCTGGGAAATTCCATCCTCTCAAAGGAAACAATATTTGGCAATGGGCGTCAAAAGGAAAGAGTGAACTCTGGAATTAAAAATTCATCGAGACAGTGTCCAAGGGTCCCTTGTGGCATGGTGGGTTAAGCACCCCACATGCTAACCTAAACTTGGTAATTCCACCCGCCAGCTCTGCAAGAGAGAGACAAAGGTCTGGAAACCTTCCTCAGTGGTTCTCCTCAGACTTGGCCACCCTCACTACGGCTTGGAATGGGCAAGATGACAATGGGTTGAGGGTTTTTATACACGGAATCCAGAATTTTTGCTCACCAAATTGCTTTTGTTTTGTTTTGTTTTGGGCATCACTGCCCTCTGGTGGTCGTGGGAGCTACCCAGCCTTGCTCCAGGAGAGCTGCTGCTGGATTTGAACCGCCAAGCTCGTGGACCACAGTCCCGCATCCAACCACTATGCCACCGAGACTCAGCCCCAAATAGCTTTTTAAAGATGATAATTACCACAAAAAATAAATAACAGCTTAAGTCCCATAACTTTAAATCAAATATAGAAAGGGGTTGTGTGAGAGAAGACAAGAAAATTGAGATCTAGAACACTTGATGCTTACATCTGCATTGTCACTACTGGGCCGGGATCCGTCTCCACTGCTGGAGTCAATCCTGGCCAGTCCATTACCAGTCTCTGCCTCCAGCTCATTGGCTGTCAGTGCATCAGAGAGAGGTCTGCAGGGCATGAACACGGCTCCCTCCTACAACAGACGAAACACACACACATGAAAACAGGCAAACTGCATAAAGAAACAGACATGCTAAGATCTAACTACAAACTGTGAAAAGCTGGGCATTCGACTGTACCCAAGAATCCATATAGCGCTAAAGACAAAAAGCCCAGTACCAGTGCTAGCGCGGTGTAGCTTCAAAGACAGAAAAGTGAGAGGAGCAAGAGTATAGGTTGTGAAACGTCCAAATATAGAAAAAAAATAAAGCAGCTTACCAACTTAGGAAATTCATGTTTCCTGTCTATATTCTTCATGTTAAGATTCAGACTATGCTATAATATTTGTTAATTGCCTTCCAATAAGTAATACTTTCAAAAAAGTTGCTCATTTTTTAGGAATAATGTCTTAACATAAATTATGATAATGAGTTTTATTTCGGTTTTTAAAAAAGACAAAACCCTACTGCTGTTGAATCCATTCTGACCTCCAATGACCCTGCAGGGAAGGACATCCAGTAGTTTCCAGGGCTGTCCATCTTCCCCAAACCTGGTGGCCTCATCTTTCTTCTGCACAGTGGCTGCTAAGTTTGAACTATGGTACTTTCAGTGAGCAGCCAAGCGGTTAACTAATACACCACCAGGGCTTTCCCTCGAGAGCCAGAGTTTTACTATTCAGACAGAGTAACAATGCTGCTTGGCTCAACTGTCCACCTACTGAAGCGTAATAGTCAAAACATGAGACTAAGACTGAAAGTTAAGAGTCTTGGAAAGAATCATTAAAAGTTTACTGAAAAGTATTTCAAACAAGGAAGTCAGGAGAATTAATAAGTCAAGTGACCCCTGGTCTACTAGAGGTATCCCACCAAACCTAGAATTCCACCTTCCCCAAAGCCATGTATTTAAATTGTTTCATTTTATCGCCTTCAAAATACTCTCCATTATACTTAATACATTTGTCGAAATATGCAATTTCATTCTTGGAAACACTTTGAAAACTCACTTGTTGGGATGTCTAACAGCACCTCCCTCATTTTTAGCTTTACCTCTTGCACGTCATCTACTCACTGTTCTTTCATGTCACTGTTCATTTGTGGAAACAAACAGAAATCGCCCAGAGGGCGGTCAGGCGAGCAAGGTGTGTGGGGCAATAGAGGCAGGTTGTTCAGGCCCCACACGGGGGCGCTGAGATGGCTGTGTGAGCAGGTACATTGTTATGGTGGCCCAATCAGTCCCCCAACTGCCACAAATCAGGCCTTTTTTGTTGCACACGTAATGCAAATCTTTTCAGGACCTCTAATGATTAAGAGTCTGACCTAGTGGAATAAACTCCAAAAGCACTATGAGGGGACATTTATGTCCATTTGGGAATTGACAGACGTCCAGAATTAAGTTTGTCATCAACTGACATTTCACCTTTTTTGAAACAAGAAAACCACTCATACACTTGAGTTTTTCCCATAGTGCTGTCCCTTTAAGCTGTGTTCGACATCAGAACAGTTTCTGTGACATTTTTCCCAAGCAGGAACAAAATTTCACTGCCGCGTGCTGTTTTCATAAATTGGCCTTCACAATAAACAAGGATGGTGCGAAACTGCTTTTAAGAAAAGATTCAGGGGCTGAGCCCTGATGGCGTAAGTGGTTGAGTGCGGAACTGCAGCCTGCAGGCTTGGCGGTTCAAATCCAGTGTCGGCTGGGTAGCACCCACGACTACCAGAGGCAGTGATGCCCATAAAAAAAAAGAAAAAAAAAGAAAAGATTCATTGTGACCACAGAGAACCTTCCCAGGAGATGACACTGGATGCACTGACTCAGAAAAGGCTGTTTAATGCTCACCTAGCAGGAAAAATTTGTAATACAAAAGCTCCACTCAGAGGAGCTTTTACCTGTATTTTTTTGGTGGGTGAGGGTGGGGGTGGATATCCCTTAAGTCACTTAAGGAATCTAGTTTTCTCAACTACACTTTTTAACTTTAAAATGATTGGATAAGGCTAATGATCTTAAAAAATGAAATTCTCTTTAGTTCTATGAATAGGTGGTCTTCACTTGAAGACCAAACTCAAGAACAGTGACGAAAAGAGTGCTTAGCCATTTTACATGGAAAATGCCGACTGTTGTTTAGTTTTGAGAAGAAGTATGAGATGCTCTGGTGGTGTCGGCAGTTGGAAACCACCCGCAGCTCCAGGGAGAGAGACCGGGCTTTCTACTCCCACATAGAGTTACAGCCTAGGAACGCAGCACGGGTCTCCGAATCTGCATGGACTCCACAGCAATGAGACGTGGTTTGGGTTAGGAGAAGCTTAACATTAAGCTTTCTTTTATTTATTTTTTTGGGGGGGGGGGGCATCTCTGCTCTCCAGTGGTGGGAGTAGGAGGCCCAGCCCCACTGCTGGAATTGAACCTCCGTCCCAGTGGGCCACAGTCCCGCACACAACCACTACACCACCGGGGCTCAGCCTTGTAAGCTTTCTTTTAAAATTTCAAATCTGGTTATTCCAAAGTAATAAATTTGGCTGACACATAAATGCTGAGCTTTTTTTTTTTCTGAGACCATTATCTTCATCGTTCATACCTATGTAGCAAATGCTATTTAAATTGACAGTACAAACATACTCATTAAGAATATGCAGTTGCTGTTAAATCACCAGACAGGGTTTCAACTACATAATCTAAACATGCTATTTAATCTGAATTTCAATATGGATCCACAGAGTGGGGAAGAAACCACAGAACTTAAAATCAGAGGGAGAGGTCAATAACAGTATTAAATAACAGAATGGCTGGGCTGAGCCCCGGTGGCGTAGTGGTTGTGCGCGGGACTGCGGCCCACTGGGACGGAGGTTCAATTCCAGCAGTGGGGCTGGGCCTCCTACTCACACCGCCGGAGAGCAGTGATGCCCAAAAAATAAATAAATAAATAAATAAATAAAATAACAGAATGGCTGTCACTTTGTTCAATATTAAACAAACATTATCAAATTATGTCAGATATGAAAATAATCTGTAACTTATCAAAGGTTCATGAGGGAGGGCAAGGTGGGGAGAAGTGGGGAGCTGCTATCAAGGGCTCAAGTGGGAAGAGAAAGCATTGAAAATGATGATGGTAGCATATGTGAAAATGTGCTTGACCCCCTGGATGAATGTATAGAGGGGGATAAGTTGATGTAAGAGCTCCCCGAAAAAGTATTTAAAAAAACAAAAAATAATAAAATAATTTTTAAAAAGAAATAAAAACAAAGTCAATTGTCATTCTGTGCAAAATGGCAGTTAACCACGAAAGTGCTACTATAAGAATCTAGAAAAAAAGTAAGTACATTCTAGTAGTTGGTCATATCAAAGTAAAAGCACTCAATTTGTTCAAGTTTTTTTTTTTTTTTTGACATCACTGCTCTCCGGTGGAGTAGGAGGCCCAGCTCCACTGCTGGAATTGAACCTCCATCCCAGTGGGCCTAAGTCCCGCGCACAACCACTACGCCACCGGGGCTCAGCCCTAATTGTTCAAGTTTTTATGGGACAAAGAAACATGATATCAGCAGGCAAACACTTGGAAGTCCACATTTCTTTTCATCATTATTTCTGTAACATCCTACACAGGACATCCGGTGGTCTTACACTATAAAAAATATATATCTTAAAGGCAACTGAAACATTCTCTGGCTTGTTCCCAAGAGAAATTTCTCCTTTTGCAGAGTGGGGTGGAACTTCTAATAGAGCTGCTACCTGAGCAGACCCTGTGGCTTTGGATAACTGCTCTTGCAGCTGGGGAATGTGTTTCTTGGCTTCCTGGATCTCTTTTAGCAGTCTCTGGGCAGGGGTCCGGTTGTAATCTTCCTGTAATACCTGAAAAGTTAAAAAAATATATTTTGAGAATTAGTTTCTTGCACACAAAACAAAACATAGGAAGGATCCATTCTACATACATGTAAAGCATCTTTTCAACAAAAGATATGATAGCTTTTCCTTCTTTTGATCAGTGATTCTTCCAAAGAATCTTTGATCAAAATGCACTTAGTAGCTCTTCCGGTTTCATAACAAAGGAGTTGGCTGTTCAAGGAGTCAATTCACCACAAATTCTATACCCTCTTTCTATTTCTGACTTTCCTTCTCCCTCTGTTGCACCAAGCAAAGAGATTCCAACTGTTGTGTCTTGGATGTCTGCTTGGAGGATTTTAAGAATCCCAAGCCCTATGCAAGGAACTATTGTGATAGTTCCATAATCTGGTGCCAATTTGAGACTTTTAAGAGTCAAGGAGTGGAGTTTACTCTGTCAATCAGGCCGCAGCTCGATAACCTCCTTTGGAGGTGCTAAGGAGATAAACAGCTCACTGGAGGGCAAACCCAGACACACTCTGCTACACATGCCTGTTGACAAGGCACATGGAGCTATGCTGATGAAGTCAAAGCCCTGGAGCTGGAGGAGCCATGTGGAGACCCACGCCAGCACAGAGATGCTTAGACTGCCCCTGGATCCACCACTGGCCTGTGATCTTCCTGCACTCGGGATCATTTGCATGTGTTGCGTTGAGTCTGAAGAGGGACTTATGGACTGGTGGTGGACATATGGGCTAATTATCAGACTTACAGACTTGATCTAAACTAGGCTGGGATGTTTTCTCAATATACAATTACTTTTTTATATAAAGGTCTTTCTTATACACATGTATATGAATTTGTTTCTCTAGCTTACTCACCCTAACACAGTGATGAAGGAGAACAACACAAACACTAGATACTTTATTAGACCATTTAACTAGAATATTTCATGTAACCATGACCCTAAACTCCAAAGCAAGGAATCAAATTCCATGAGGTCTTTGTTTGTATACAACAGTTTCAGCAGCTACCCATTATTGCTTGTCCTTCTGCAGTTGTTATAAGCATGTCTATCACTAACATTCAGCTTTTCACAGGCATTGACAGCAAATACAATAATCTAGGGTGCAGCCCTTGCCTTAAGTCAAATTTCCTATCACCCTGAACCTTTTTTTCACCCCTCTCTCCTTCCCCACGCAGTCACTAACAAACTATGTTTCTAAACATCTGCCTTTTCTTGTCTTTTTATTGAGGTCATATGATATTTGTCCTTTTGTGGCTAAATTATTTCATTCAGCATAATTTCTTCAATCTCCAATCACACTCAAATTCTCATGGGTTCTACATTTTCTGCAATCAAGGTGGCTGGATGGACCCTGAAATTATGGCCCCAAGAAAATCTTTTTAACTTAAATCAAAACAGGCCCTGAAGTCTTCTTAAATGCAAGCAAGAGTTTAGCTTAACTAGTATAGCGTGTCTACCTGAGCATAATGCTCTTTTAAGAATTACCTTTATGAGAATCAAGGTACCCTGGCAATGGCCTGGGTTAATTATAGGGCTGCTAACAGGAAGGTTCGCCATTCTAATCCACCAGTCACTCCATGGGAGACAGGTGAGGCTGTCTGCTTCTTTAAAGATGTATACCTTCAGAAACCTTGATGGGCACTTCTACTCTGTCCTATAGCCTTGCTATAAGTTGAAATCAACTCAACGGCAGTGGGTGTGGGCTTATATGGGATCAAACTGACAAAAAAAAACAGGCAGAAGAAGAGGCAGTGAATCTATGCTAATGGAAGAGGGGAAATTCAGAAAGGAGGTGGGAATCGTTGCGCAACTTCAAGGTTACTGGCTTGAACATCGAGAAACCACTACATTGGTGGTTTTACTCAGTACAGTCCCAACTACAACAAAATTAAATATTTCTCAAAAATCGATAGTGTCAGTTACCATATGGATTAGGATTCAGATAAATACCAACCTAACCATGCCCACCTAACATTTTTACTGGCCTGTAAGCAGCCCAAGTCTATTTTAATACCTGTAGTCGCTCCTGTTCTTTCTGTAACATTTTTCTCAGAATTTCTACTTTCTGGTTATGAACCACATTGTTTTCCTCCTAGAAAAAGATTTTAAAAATAATAAGTAAATAAAAAAAGAACCAATGAGGGACAGTGAAAGCTAAAATAGAGAAAACAAGTCCCCTGGTGGTTTGTACCTCTGTTCCAATTTTCAATACCTATGAGAGTTTTCTTTATCCTTGGCAGGCTGTTAGATATAACAATTTAAAGATAAAAGATTTCAGAACCCATTCCTGCCTTTGAAAACAGATGTGTAAAAAAATCACAGAAACCTATAGTAAACTAAAAGAGCAATATGTGGACGATTGTTTCACAACACACCTCCCATCCAGGTCTGTCTATATCTGAGGGCAGAACTTCCACTTTCTGGAGGATTCTGTGCACTTTCATTTAGCAGTTTCAGCAACCTTGAAGGACTCAACCCGTGGTCCTTGTCAACATTCTTTGGGTTTGCGAAGAAAATAGTTGAAACAGTCACAGTCAGGACTATTGGAACACGGGCTATGATTCTCAATGAAATTCTCACTTAACCGTCCTTTATTACCCTTAAAGCAGAAGCAGAAATATTCTCATGAAAATGTGCCTCTGGTATAATTCTCCTGGACTTGTCCTGACCAATGCAATGTTCCGTTTTCCTACAGCTTCTTCATGGATGCCCCACGGCGGTCCTAAAACCCTGGAGTTCGTCAATAAAAACTGCGCCTCTGAATCTCAAAAACCAGTTCCCCTAACCTTCTGAACTTACCTCCCCTCTGCCTTGCTGGCCTTTGATGACTTCCCACCTGCTTTAGAACAACTGATCATGCAGTAACTGCCACATTGCTTGGGGAGCCCCACTCCCACCCTCCGCACTTGTTGCAAAGCTACAGTGATTTGGGAAGAGAAGTTTTGTTAAAAGTTTGATATTAACCCAGACCTCAAATTCTTGTTTTTCATGCACAAAGCACACTTTCTTTTGAAAGTGCCCTACCTAACAAGACTAAGCAAGAAAATTTGTCTGCATCTAAGCAATAATCATGTTAAATATGTTTGATTTGGAATAAACTCGTGCATGTAGAAACTGAAACTCTAGTTGCAATAGTTTTTTATTTATCCTGAAGTTTACTAGACGGGCTTCAGAAGAACATAAAATAGGTAGAATGCATTGGAGAAATTGCCATACCCCAGTGTATGAGAAATATAGTACTATGCACTCTCCCTGGAACATGATGCTCATGGCTTCTTTTTACGTCCCGCCCTATTATCAAGTGAGTCTTCCTACCACCATGTCACGATCACATCACTCTCACTCATAAAAATGTCCTGGGCTCTGACTGCCAATCCAGTGAGAGACACAAGATGATTTTCAAAATAAGTAGTCAAGCTATTTAATTTAAGAGCATTTCCCATGACATACATCCTCCCTAGGCACCATTTACACCCCAAAATATTTGATGCTTACCTGGCTTATTATCCTAATTTATTCACTCTTTCTACCTGGCTTGCCTTACTCTCATCTCTACCTCATAAATAGTACCTGTTTTCCAAGGTTCAATTCAAAGACTAGTTTCCATAAAGTTCCTCTTGATCTCAAGCATTCATCTTCATTTTCCTCATAGAACTTAATATACTTTTCCCTTAGGAGGTCTCTATTCTGTCTCTGTGCATTCCAAGTCAGGAGAAGTTTACTAAACACCCACCATATACCCCAAGCCACAGTCTAAGCACTGAGGACAGAAAAGTAAACAAAAGTCACAGAAATTCCTTATCCTCTGAGCCTGTATTCTAAGACCTTAGTGAATGAACATAGGATATGCTCATCATATTCTCACGGTGGGCATACTCTTCTGCATATGATAAGTGTTTAGTATCTGTTAAATTAAACCTAGGAGCCCTGGTGGCGTAGTGGTGATGAATTGGGCCAAGATGCGCATGGTCGGCAGTTTGAAACCCCCAAGAGCTCTGAGGGAGAAAGACCGGGCTTCCTACTCTCTTAAACAGTTACCACCCAACGAAACCCACAGGGGTCACAGTAAGTCAATAATAACTCAATGACTGTGAGTTTTTTTGTTTGATGTTAAATCTACTATCTCAACATACTCTATAGAATCATTCTAAAACACTATGGATATTTTCACAAAAAATTATTTTCTTGAATCTTAAACATAGATTTGTTTGCCAAGCCAATACTTCAAAACATGTATAATAAAGCAAAGACATGACTATTCCATGAAGGTGCGCTAAGAAGTATGCCTACTCTTACCTCCATGAGCACAGGGCTGGTGATCCTCTCCATATTCCCAGATGCTCCAGGAGAATGAGGGGACGTCATGAGAGGAGACATATGTCCAACGACGGATGGCTCCACTTCAGGGTCAGCGAGTGGAATCTGGGGCGACCCAGGCGGGCGTCCCTGAACTGTGAGAGCTACATAGGAACCAGCTGGAGGAGGAGACATGGGGAAGAAAAAAAGCACCATGTCAACAGACTTTTTATATTACTTCACTAGATAATCTTAATCCAAGTATGTGAGAAAGTTCCAGATGTTGCTAAATTATTTCTCCACAGAAAAAAAGGAACCAATAGTCATTTCTCTTTTTGACTATTACTTTTTTATTATAAAATAGTGTTTATTATAGTTTTTATTGGCAAAAGTGTAGTTATTAACATGAAATGTTTGTTTGTTTTAAAATCATTTTATTAGGGGCTTATGCAACTTTTTTGTCCCAATGATTTTATTGGGGCTCTTACAGCTCTTATAATATTCAATACATCATTTTTTTTTAATTTGTTCATTTTTGTTTTGGGGGGGCATCAATGCCCTCTGGTGGGAGTGACAGGCCCAGCTTTGCTCCTACAGAGCTACTGCTGAATTTGAATTGCCAACCCAGTGGGCTGCAGTCCCGCGCTCAACCACTACGCCACAGGGGCTCAGCCTCTCAATACATCATTTGTATCAAGCTTATTTGTATCTTGCCATATTCATTTCCAAATATTTCCCACTTGAGCCCTTGGTATAAGCTTCTCTTTCCCCCTCCCTTTTCTTTTTTTAATGAATCATTTTACTGGAGGCCTCATACAACTCCCATCACGAGTAATTTCTTTTTTTGACTGCTATAAAAACCTGGAGTAGAAGTTTTTACCCCCATTTCCAAAGAGCAAATTACTGCAGATGAAACAGGGATTGCGTAAAAGAAACAGGACCAACAAAATTAAAGCCCTGAGTAATTTTTTTACTTTGAGAAGAGTGATTTAATACTAGCCACCCACAACTGGCTGTGCTTGGTTGATTTTTAAATGTAAAAATTAAGTTAAGTTGCCATATTTTAAGATGCAACTAAGTAGGCAGATCTCACGTTAGTACTGGTACTTTAAAACAGAAGGAAAATGACAGCAAGATACCACGCAATGGGAATGAACACAATAAATGTACTTTTAATGTTTTAGACTTGCAGGACATAGGAAGTCAACTCATTAGATGTAGTACATGGGGGGAAATTCTAGGAAACAAAAGTCACCATCTAAAAGATTCAAAAGTAGACATTCATTATTTAACTAACTCCAACAAGAAATGGGGTGCTCCAAAAAATGACTTTTCTAGATATGATGTTTACATAAAGAAAATGTTTTGCTTGGTGAGTAGAATAAATATATTTCACAACTGATTAACCCTTCTATACACTCAAAGTCAACACCATAACCATTCATCATTTCACAGTGTACTGAGGTCCTAAAAACTGTTACACTGAATGGTCCCAAATGCGATGGTTTTTTGCTATTTCCCAGTCTTCACATTCCCTGACAGGAAGTCCTTTGTCACACCTTATTCACTTGGCCATGTGCTTGTTTCCAATCGCTTCCTAGCTCTTCCTCCCTTCAACACTTCCAAACTGTTCGAAGCTGAAATCACTTTTATTATTCATAAAATAAGCATTAAACTATAGTGCAGACATGAAGCAATTATGCTGCCAGTACAGTCCACAGGCTTTAAGGCATATCAAATTTATAAGTGAATTTGTCTACTCAATTGTTTTAATGCTTAACATCAAAGTTTTTAGTTCAGTTCTGCTGCTGGGGACAAAAGCAATTGGCAAAGTCCGAGGATTTCATACCTTCTCAACTTGTTATCATGATTTGGGTGAAAGTTGATTCGTTATTCGCACATTTTGTTTTATGACACTGGTTGCAGTCTCCACAAATGTAATGGCGCCTATTCAACTTCCTCCCTGTGTTTGCCATTTCCTCCTTCCTGAGGCTGATTCCATCATCAATGCTGCCCTTTTGAGCTCAGGTGTGGGGCAGCTCTAAGGAGTCCATAACTCTCTGGTGTTACTGCTCACTTCCTAGACCGGTGTACTGCTTGGCTAAAACTTGACCCAGGGACTTGAGTGCAGTTTCAGATCTGGAAGTGACGAAGCACCAGAGGGCCAGGCTTGTCCAGAACCTGTCAGCTACGTCAGGTCTTTCTGATGAGTTGAGGTACTACCCCACATGCTCCTATCCAAGTACCTCTAGGGAATCCCTTTCAGAGTAGGGGAGCCATGGTAACAGGGTACAATCTAGTTCATCTGGTCTCAGAGTTGTGAAAGCTGAGGTTCACAGATTTCATTTTTTCTTTTACATAGAATTTATATTCAGTGAGCTAAAAATATAATGAGCCACAAGACTAATCTAATGTTTATATTCTGTAGACATATAACTATCATTTCTATGATCACAGATCACATCTGTATAGCACATAAAAATGTATAAACCGGGCTGAGCCCCGGTGGTGTAGTGGTTGTGCGTGGGACTGCGGCCCACTGGGACAGAGGTTCAATTCCAGCAGTGGGGCTGGGCCTCCCATTCCCACCACCGGAGAGCAGTGATGCCCAAAAACAAAACAAACAAACAAAAATGTATAAACCATAACCTCAAAATTAGGTAATCAAATTTATTCAAATATGGAGGTCTAATTTTGATCATCACACTTTAAAAACATGTACTGAGGGGTAAAGATGCGCTCCCAGTGGTCATGTAGAGCCCTGGCACTCTGAGGAAAGGGACAGGAGTCAGCCTGGCTTGGGGTCGCTGAGAGTCACAACTGACTCAATGGCAATGAGTGGTGTAGAGAAAACGGAACAATAAGGAGGCCAAGAAAGAACTCAATTCTTGATTTATCCCAGAGATATTCATCCACTCAGAAGGGGGAGAAAGGGGAAAATAATTGCAATGATCAAAATATAAACCTGTCCATCCTGGGGCAGGGGTGGGTTGGGGTGGGGAGAATACAACAACAGAAATGTGGGTGGAGACAACGGACAGTGTTACGATATGAAAATAACAAGTATTTATAATTTATTAAGAGTTCACAAGGAGGGGCTGAGCCCCGGTGGCATAGTGGTTGTGCGCGGGACTGCGGCCCACTGGGATGGAGGTTCAATTCCAGCAGTGGCTCCATAGGAGCAAAGGCTGGGCTTCCTACTCCCACCACCAGAGGGCAGTAGGAAGGAAGGAAAAAAGAAGAACTGATACCAAGGACTCAAGTAGGAAGAAAATGCTTTGAAAATTATGATGGCAACTTATATACAAATATACTTGACACAATGGATGGATTATAGATTGTGGTTAAGAGACCCCAATAAAAATGATTTTTTTAAAAAAATTGATGAATGGATTGTTATGAGCCAATTAAAGTACAGTATAGTAACAATGAAATATGCAGCTTTCCTCTAGTTCTCAAATGCTTCCTCCCACCCACTATCATGCTCCCGGTTCTTCCAGCTAAGTCCGGCTAGAACAGGGGATGTACACTGGAGTCAGAAACATGGGGGATTTAGGATAGATATTCCCTCAGGACGAGTGATGGGAGTGGTGATACTGAGAGGGTGGAGGATGGTGGAGTAAAAAGAGGAAACCAATTTCAAGGATCTACATATAACATCCTCCCCGGGGCATGGTCATCAGGGAAGTGAGTGATGGGACACATTGGACAGTGTACAATATGAAATAATAATTTGTAAATTATTAAAGGTTCATGGGGGAGAAGGGAAATATAGGGAGGTGGAGTTGGGGGGTCTGAGTGGAGGGAGGATGTTTTGAGAGTGATGATGGCAACAAGTGTGCAAATGTGGTCTGCATACAATTGATGTATGTATGGATCATGTGGGGAGGTGAATGAGTACCCAATAAAATGATTCATCTTAAAAAAGGGGGGGGGAAGAGGAGCTTTTTTTTTAGAGGAGCTTATACTATAAGGACTCAAGTGGAAAATGTTTGGAAATGAATGTGGCAACATGTGTGTAAATGTGCTTGATACAGATGACATATTAAATGTTATAATAGCTGTAAGAGCCCCAATAAAATTTAAATAAATAAATAAAAAAGAACTGTAAGAGCCCTCATTTAAGAGCCCTAAATAGTATCTATATATATATTCTTAGTTAGTAAAAAAGCAAAAAAAAAAAAAAGATGTTCACTCCAAGAAAAAGATTAAATAGAGTAGTAGTGATTCTGCTTGGCATCAAAGAAGTCTACCCTATTTGAGCTGTAAGACAGGTTTCCTGGACTACTTAATCATCTGCTTATCTGAGGGAATGTGATTATGTTCATGAGTCTCTTAAAGTTTCATTTCGGGCTGAGCCCCGGTGGCGTAGTGGTTGTGCGCGGGACTGCAGGCCACTGGGATGGAGGTTCAATTCCAGCAGTGGGACTGGGCCTCCTACTCCCACCACCGGAGAGCTGTGATGCCAAAAAAAAAAAAAAAGTTTCATTTCAGTTCATTAGACCCTGGCATTTGATTTCATAAATTCCTCCCTCTCTGGTGATTTACATTATCTCTTATATATGAGATTTTAATATTGCTAATAGAGACAATGATCCTATAACTAATTACATATGAGAGAGTTTCAAAAGTTCGTGGGACTATTCCATTTCTCCACCAACTTTTTTTGTTTTTGGTTTGTTTGTTTGTTTTTGGCATCACTGCCCTGGTGGTGGGAGTAGGAGGCCCAGACTTTGCTCCTGTGAGCGGGAATTGAACCTCCATCCCAGTGGGCCACAGTCCCGCACACAACCACTACGCCACCGGGGCTCAGCCCCCTTCTCCAACTTTTCTAAAGCCCCCAGATACACAACAACCTTTGGTTTGAAAGTCAAGAACATTCCCCTGTGAGGTTCCACAAACGGAGGGCTCAGCAGCAAGCTCAGTCCTGTCTGTCCACAGACTGCTTTTGGGGATACGAGTTTTATCGCACCAGTCACATGCACTCATATGTCTTCTGCTAATGGCTGCCTACACTCTTCAGGATGGTGCAGAGTTGCCCAGCCCTGGCTGTTGGATCTAACGCCTTACCACTGCCATCAAGTCCGTCTGTACTCCCAGTGGTCCTGCAGGGACTGAGCAGAACTGTTCTGTGTGGTTTCCAAGGCTATACACCTCTTTGGAGGCAGAGAGCTACATCTTTCCACCATGGAATAACTGGTGGGTTCCAACTGCTAACCCTTCTCTTCGTAACCAAGTGCTTTCATCACTGTGCCACCAGGGTTCCTCAGGAGTTATCCAGATGGCCCACAAGGTCTCAACTATTTACTATCTAAGTTGCAATAAACAATTTTGTAAAAGGTTTGATGATCTTTGCTTTATGGGTTTCAGAAAAATATTAAAATTGGGAAAGCATTCACTTACATTTGATTAGCTTCACCACCTCCAAATGGTTTGAATGAGTCACCAGAGTTCCATTCACCTGAAAGAAAAAAAGAAAGTCGTGCATGTTAGACACATTCTCTCAAGACAAGAGATAGGCTGCTGTGTGATCCCCTGTGTCCACGTGCATTCATAGGCTTGTATGTGGGTGATTACATAAATATGTGAACATGCATGTGTGCATACATACAAATTTGACTCAATATTCATTTTAACAAATATTCCATTAGTTAAATTGGTGACAAATTAATGTATATCCAAAACAAGGCATTGGCTGAAGAGACATTATAACTTGTTCACCATAACAAGCAACATATTTATAAATCCTCAGTTAAAGACTCTTGCAAATATAAAAAGTTCCTTTGGTTTTAAGTACCAATTTACTGATTTATAAAAATCATGATACATTGTAAATGGCACATTATTTAGCAATATTGCCACAAAAATACTCAATTTACTTTTGGTTTTGTTAATCATGACCTAATTTTATGACTGGCAGCTGAATGTGTTACCAACTAGCCGCCATGGATCCATAATCAGGACCTAATCTTTAAAAAGACAATTACTTTTTAGGAAGACTACCAAAACTCCACTAGATCAAACAGAGCACGGTAAAGTCAATTAGGGCGGATATAAAGTTAAAATGAAATATCTTATCATTTCATCTCTCCTTAGAGCCATTTCAAAGTTGCTGCAGTTTTTTTTTTAAAATGAAGGGGAAGGGCTGAGCCCTGGTGGTGTAGTGGTTGCATATGGGACTGCAGCCCACAGGGTAGGCCGTGCAAATCCAGCAACAGCTCCCCAGGAGCAAGGCTGGGCTTCCTACTCCCACCAGGGCAGTGATGCCCCCCGCAAAAAAAAAAAAAAATTTTAAATGAAGGGGAAATACATGTGGATAAAGCCTCTGATGAATCAATCCTCTCTGACCACAGACCAGGGATGTAAATAGCTTTGGAAGACACATGATTCCATTTATATAAACCCTTTAATTTGCAATTCCCCAAAGCCATCTATTTTGATTACCATATATACTCGAGTATAATCCAACCCGATTATCAGTCAAGGCATCTCCTTTTATCACAAAAATTGCATTAAAATGTGCTGGAAAAACTTGGCTTAAACACAAATACATATGTTATTTTGGTGTATTACTTAATACTATAAAATTTGTCCATTAAAAAATTTATTCTTTTGTTACTAACTTATAAAGTGCTATTTACATAGTAAAGACATATAATATGAGGGTAAGTAAAAAATATTGCTACAAAATCAGGGAAACCTTTTAAAATGTAATAAAAAAAAGTGTGAAGCCGTTGCTTCTGATACATCTTCCATAGAGGTCTACATACTATCTCTCTAACCCTTGCCCAAATCACAGTGCACTCTTAATTTATGCCTCATGGAAACAACTGTTTTGGCAACTTTTGAGGACTCAAGCTGTGTTCGATTGAAGTGCTCTCTGGGCTCTAGAACAAAAACAAAGTGGATGGGACAGAATCAGGCTGTGTGATGAAGTGGGGTGATTTCTCAGAAAGCCGCTCTGGCCACCCTCAAAGAGTGAGCAGATCCACTGTCAAAATGGAAAAAGTCTTCAGTGTGGCTTTCCTGGCCTATCTCACTAAGACAATTTCCAATGATCTCATAACTTTTTCATAATAAACCTCCATGACCATACTGTGTCCTTCAAGAAAACCTATCAAAATCACTACTCTGGAATTCATAACATCAATAACAAAACTAGTCACCTTAAGTTTCTGAGCTGACCCCCCTCAGAAGCCACTGCTTGGGCTGGACTTTTGATCGAGACGGTGCCCTAGCAACAGAGAGAGGTGTTCTGCTGAGAGCACCTGTCTGCAGCCACCCACTGACTGCAGAGGTGTAGTAAACACATTTTCTGTGGAATAAACTGTGATGTATGAAACGGACCCCTAACAGGACTACTTTTTGACTTATTCGTGCAAGTCTTATCTTCCCCAGATCTTTTTTTCTTTTCTTTCATTTTTTGATCTGTAGAGTTATTTATGGTGCTCTTTCCTATATAGTGATTTGATTTTAAGTAATGAAGCCTATCAACAGATACAAAGAAATTTTTGATTAATTCATTCTTTGCCAATTAATCTGAAAGGCAAGGCCTCTTCCTGGTCTGTTATTTCACTGGTGGAGCTATACCAAGGCCAAAGTGCTGTTTTAAATTAACCCACATCACCTCCCCTCATACATACACGTGTACAGTACAGAAATCCACATATAAACAGAGCACAAGTGGTATTCCATATAAAACACACTATTTCCTTCAGTTACTTATTGTCATGCCTTTGTAAAATTCACCTGGAATAATAATATAGCTTAACAAGTAATGACATACTTTTCCAATATTGGATGGAAATTCCTTCCTACCAAATTATTTTGAAATGAAATGGTGGCTTTACAACAGTGAGTTTTTTCTCTCGCCCTGGCAGATACAGAATTCTATCTATTCTAATTCTTTACTATGTTCTTCAGTAAAGGGACACTTTAATATTAAATAAAATAAAATAAAACTTTATTAATATTAAATCAACTAATATTAAATAAATGTCTTTAGAGTCAATAGATCCATCATACCTATGTTTAGTTTTCTTTTGATAAAACTATGCCAGAAGCAATCTAATAACATCATTTTTTAATCTTATCATAAATTCCCCAACAGCTCTTACCTTGATGATTCGATCACCTGTCTGAACTCCAGCCCGCATGGCTGCTCCATCTAGAAGACAAATCACTTACTTAAAACGTAATCCACGTGTACTTACTGATAATTTTCTGAAAAGGGAGACAGCAACTAAAAATAAGGGCTGCAAATTTTGTGTCTTGGGTTCAAATCTTGTCTTTGTCAGTTATTAGCTGTGTGACCTAAGACTGATTTTGTTTTTTGTACTGTCAGCCAGAAGAACAACTGTGAAATGTGGATAAAAAATAACACCTTAAATCATCACATCTAATACACAGAAGTGCTCAATATATAGGGAGAGCAAAAGACACTGTTAGTACTGTTTCGGAAAATGAATGAATTTTTTTTATTTATAACTATCTCTTTCATCATTAGCTACCAGAATATCACTGGTATCATGAAGAAATAAAGTTCTAGATGTTAAATACTTATGTCTTTAAGTTCTAAAAAACTGAGTGACAATATACAAAGTATTATAAGGTATCATAAGATTTGTCAAAGACAAATCTGACACAAAAGTCACATGACTTGCAATAACTGCTGTACTTCAAAAATCAAAGCAGGAAATAGATGTTATTTAAGCCTTTCTATTCTCACAGATTGCTCTCAAGATAAACTAAAAATGCCTTGCCTTCTTTGACAGACTGTACGAAGACTGGATTGTCCCCACTGACCGTCAGCCCAAATCCATTGTCATCCTTCTGGATAATCACACAGCGTTGCACAAGACCTGCACAAGAGCCACAGGGCAGAGAGAGAAAACAGAAAAAAGACATTACACAGTAGCAAGCGACTGCATTCTATGTGGAGAAGCACAAGGTAGCAAATGCAATCCATATGCAAACGTAAGTGGTATCCCATATACCAAACACACAAAAAGCATCACAGAGAGCCACATATATTGGTTTCTCATGGTAGACAGGGAGTGGAAATGCTCCAAGATGCTCCAGCAGTACGGAGAGGATGGGGATTAGAGGCAACACAATTAGAAGAAAAGCCATTCACATCTTTCCTATTTATCTGTAACACAGACTCCTTCCCTCTCCAGCTGTTTTGAGTGTTCTAATGTGTGATTAATGGTTTGGTAAAGAACACTGCTAGCATCCCCTTACAGAAGGGAGACAAGAAGTGCAACACTTTGTACCACTGAAACACCCAACTTTCCTATAGTTCTTTAATGCTTCCTTTCCACCACTTTCATGACTCCATACAAATCCAGCTAGAACAGAGTATGTACGCTGGCAGAGAGAGAGTTAGAAACACAGGGAATCCAGGACAGACAAACCCCTCAGGACCAATAATGAGAGGAATGATAGGGGGAGGGTTAGACAAAGATGGGTGGAAAGGAGGAACCAATCACAACCCCTTCCCAGGGGGATGGACAACAAGAATGAGGGTGAAGGCAGACAGTAGTCAGCGTTAACACGTTAAAAAAATTATAAACTATCAAGGATTCATGAGGAAGGGAGGATGGGGGAAGGGGGAAAATGGGCTGATAGCAAGGGCTCAAACCTTTACTGGTCACGTTGAAACATGTTAGAGGGCATGTTAGAGAACCCAATCATTAATTTGATTTTATTATTTTAATTTATTGAGATAAAATATGTATTAAAAAATTGTAAACCTAAAGGGTATTACCAATGTTAAATGTATAGGTTAATAAAAATTCATGTTTTTATAAATTAAAAAAAAAACACTGTTAGATATTATGCCAGGAGCATCCCACAGTGAATTCTGGGTAAACCCAATCTCCCTCTCAAGAAAACACTCAGAAAATAGACTACAAAACAAAAGGAGATGTTTCCAGAACACTTGCAGTGCTGCTTTTCTTAGGGCACAGGGCATGCTCAGCGGGAAGAAAAAAAGTCTGACTTATAGGGAGTATACACAGAAAGGAGGAAAAGGTAAAAAGGATAACCTATGGACTCAGCCATGTCTTTCATCTATCTCATCTCCTCACTTACCTGACTATGAGAGCGAGTTTGTTTGCCTTCTAGTTTAACAGCCAATGAAAACTGGCAAGGCAAAAGAACAGGACTTGAGGCACAGGAATAGGGGCGGTGTCTCTTCCAGCACACAGAGTAGTACCTGCTGCTGTTTTACCCCACACACCTCTGACGCTCCTGAGCTCTGTGTTAGCCAGACATTTCATGTGGCCAATTCTGCAGAAGCTACATGTTTTGTCAAAAAAAAAAAAAATCTATGTGCCAGAACATATAAAATAGAAGTAATGATTAGAAGAAATCTCTTCAAAATAAAGACTTTTACATAAAAAATAATGTTCTTTTAAAAGAATGATATGAAAACCAAATGATATATTAACATTTCTATTTATGATATCTGTTACAATGTATACCTACAAGGAGATTTCAAAATGCTCATGATAAAATGGACTTAAAAGACAGTGGAATATTTCTATGAACCTTTTGAAGCCCCTTTGTGTATATTTATGTGTATATATAAAAATGTGTATATATAAAAATTTAACTTAAAATTGAGCCTGAACCCAAACAGAAAACCTAAAACTTTGAAGAAATAGACATAGGATAAAACTGTTACGACCTCAGAAAAGACAAAGATCTCTTAGCACAAAAAATGGACCAATTATAAAAGAGAAACCTGACCGATTAGATTGCAAAGCATCACAAAGTGCTTCTCTGAAGACACTGATTAAAAAAAATATATGAAAATGCAAACTACAGACTGCAAAGGAAATGTCCACAATACAAAATATCTGATAAAAGGCTTTTATACAGATTATAATTTAATTATAAATTAGAAACCAAATGTCAAAGTGAGCAAGAGATTCTAATAAAGACATCACAAAGAAAGATAAGCCTACATTCACAGTCATTGAGCACAGGGAAAGAGACACAACATCCAAATGCAAAGTAAATGCCCTCCACCCTATCCCCAAAAAAGATACCACTAGACACCACACAATTGGAATGGGTAAAATTAGAAAGACTGATAACGCCACGGGTTGGCAAGTATGTGGTGCAATTGAAATTCCATGCATTGCTGGTGGGAGTGCAAAACAGTAGAATATATTTGTAAATTTCTTATACAAAGAAATGGGAAACACGGGGACAAATGGGGTAAGTGGTGCTACACGGAAGGAAGAGTAATGAAGGAGATGAAGCAAATGTGAATGAATTAGTGAATGTAAAACTGATGAACTGCTCTGGAAACCTTCATCCAATTTACAACAAAATGTTTAAAATGAACAATAACAGAGCTAAGCATACACTTACATATGACTCAGCAATTTAATTTCTAAGAAAAGTAGAAACTCATGTCCACATAAAGACTGTCATGCAACTCTTCACAATAGCTGTGTTCGGGTAATCAGCTAAATCTCCACTGAAAGGTGAATGGATAAGAAGCAGCAAATTCGGCGGCTCAAACCGATCAATACTGAAAATTTTGATGAACAATTCTACAGAAGAACAATGATCAAAAGATGAGAAATGTAGAACACAATTTAAAATTCTCATGGAATCCATTTCTGTGGAAGCATAGCGGATAGATGAACTCTAGAAACTATTGTCCTGAGATAATCTTTAAACCTTAAATTTTAAAACATTTTAAATCCCCTGAAGGCTTCTTAAAACCAAGCTAAAGGGGCTGAGCCCCAGTGGCATAGTGGTTGTGCGCGGGACTGTGGCCCACTGGGATGGAGGTTCGATTCCAGCTCCACGGAGCAAAGGCTGGGCCTCCTACTCCCACCACCTGAGGGCAGTGATGCCCCCAAAAAAACCAACAACAAAAAAAACCAAGCTAAAGTAGCTTAACTAGTAAAGATTGTCTGCCTCCTGTATTGTGCTCTTTTTTTTTTTTTTGGCATCACTGCCCTCAGGTGGTGGGAGTAGGAGGCCCAGCCTTTGCTCCTGTGGCGCTGGAATCGAACCTCCATCCCAGTAGGCCGCAGTCCCACGCACAACCATTGTATTGTGCTTTTTAAAGATCTTTCTAAACCAGATCAAAGGACAGGAATGTCAAGGATGAGCGAGGAAACTTGGGGGGCAGTGAGTTTGGTGTGGATGAGAAGGAATAACTTGTACAAGGTGAGGAGGAGGACACACTTGAAGAATGCAATCCTTGTCTCTAAGTTGTACACGCAGAAACTGTTGAATTGGGGCATGTTCTGTTATACAGTCTCAACAATAATAAAAATGAAATATTTTTTGAAAAACAATTACAGATTGTCTAGGGGTTAAGTAGGGGAATATTAGACATGATGGGGATGTTCTGTACCTGATTCTAGTAGTAGTTCCAAAGTGGCATTCATGTGTCACAACTCATTAAAAAGTATACATAGAATGACTATTCTTATTCTTATGTAAATTACCATATTTTTAGGTGCACCCAGGTTTTAGAGGAAGAAAACAAGAAAAAATATTCTGAACCAAATAGTACGAGTATACTAAAATATGTATTAAAATAAAGCAAAATGCGGTAATATTTAACAGCGCAAACTCAACAGGGGTGTTAAGAACCATCATCACTTTCATTAACAAATGAGGGGAGGCATGTGATCATGAGACCTGACAGCCATGGAGACTCCAGGAGGTGGGACTTCCCCAGAACACACAGCAATCCACAGCATGCAAACAGCAGTGGACAGTAAGTGGGAGCATGGATCATCAACAAATGTTCTGTGGTGCCACACCTTCAGACCATTAAACTTACCCTCAGTTTTACTCCACTTTAGGAGGGAAATGGTGCATCTTGTGGTCCGACAAATAAGGCATATCAATAAAGTTTATTTTAAATATATTTTAAGTAGTTCATCTCAATTTAATAGACTGCTAAATACTAAACAGTACTTGAGTTCAGAAAGTAATAGTACATTGTAAGGACAGGAGAAAGAATTCAACCATTTTCAGTTGTTTGTTTAATGTAGACTCTTTTAGGTAATTAGGAAAAATCACAAATGAAATAGGTATAAATAAAGAAACAAGAGAAAAAGCATTATTTATCAACTCCTAGCATATAATTAAGATAAAGATATGAATCCACAGAACAGAATCAGTGTTTTTCAAGAATATTTCTAGACCCATGCTCTCAGCTATAAATATAAATATCTCATGACCTTCTTTCCATTTTCCTAAGCTTTCAGAATAAATTAGATTTGCAACTTTATAAAAACATGGCAATGATAGTATTCAAGATATATATACATAAAGGTACCTCTATGTATGATCGCTGGTGGCTGGTGGGTTACATGGTGGCCTGTTAGCCCCAGGACTGGCCGTTTGAAACCACCAGCTGACCCCAGGGGAAGGACGAGGCTTTCTATTCCCATCAAAAGTGACAGGTGTGCAAACTCCAGGGGCACTTCTACCCTGTGCTATAAGGTCACTAAGGGTCAAAATCAACTTGATGGCAGTGATTTGAGCTTTTGAATTTTTGATACATAGAGAGCGCTCCAAGCCTACCTCACATGGGTGAGAAATCAACAAACTAAAAGGTTTCTAATATTGACGGTTTGCGATGGTAGTCACTGGGTTTAAGGCCTTTTCTGGTTCTTATATGAAAGAGGGGTAAAATATGAAAAGAAGGGGTAGTGCATTTTCCTTGAATAAAATATTTATAATATATAATTTAAAGTCTGACAAAGTGCTCATAAATGTTAGTTTAGTATTTGTGGGGGGAGGGGGGCTGCTGTTGGAATTTCCTGCTCAGAAGTACATTACTTATTCATCCACACCATCCGCAAATGCACATACTCCCTTCAGGAAATCAGTTCTCATTTGTGCCTTTGTCCACATTTTCCTTTAACAGACAGACAACTTCATGTTGGCTGGGGAAGGAAAAAGACAGGAAAAGTTACAGAGAAGGGCTTCGTGGGATCCGTATCGCTTTAGAAGACGGGCGATAATATGAAGGCTGCCGGTACAAGTCATCTCCTCTTGTAGTTTCCAGGCTGCCTTCATGTCTCTAGTCTCAGCTCCCATTGCCCCATCATCTCATTATCACTCATGTGGGCTCGTGTTCCTTAGACTCCATCCTTCATGGGTGCTGGGACTATAGCCTATTAACAAATTTATTCTGGAATCTGGTGTACGTCCAGGTACATGGGAGGAAGTAAAAACAAAACTGCTTAAGAATGCATTAAAATCTGAAAAGCAATGGAATCTAGAAAGGCTTGGAAAGGGAGGTGATCAGAGGGGAATGCCAAGTACCAGTAAGCAGCACACTGTCAAGTAAATCGCGAGGTCTGAGCAGACTGCTAAGGATTTAGAAAATGTAATTGAACTACCTTAGAACAGTACATGCCTGTTTTATCTAATTCATAATGATCTCAGCCCAACACCTTCCTTTTAATTCTATGTCAAAAGATGATAAAGTAAGGGAAAGGAACACAGCTTCCTGCTCCATCAGCCCCACTGTGTTAGCCATTCATCTATCTCCGTCTACCTGCCAGTCTGATAATCAGGTGTACTTTAGCATAGAAGAATGGCTGGGTTAGTACCCCTCCCCCCCCACAACAACCCCCTCCCCCAAGAAAAAAAAGAATTTACACATTCAGGCAATTCAGAACCTATGTAAATTAAATTAATCTTTGAATCTACTGTTTGCCGAAATTTAGGCTTGGGATAAGAATCAACTGAGAACTAAGCATTCCTACCAGAAGACCTGGTGGCATACTCGTCGTGCTGCCAACTGTAAAGTCATACGTTTAAATCTACCAGCTGGTCACAGGAGAAATGGGAGGCTTTCTGCCCCCATTAACAGGTAAGCATCTCAGAAATGCACAGGGCACTTCTATTCCGACCTTCAGGGGTGCCAGTAGGTCAGAAAGGAATTAGTGGCAGTGAGTGGGTTTTGGAAGCTGTCCTACCATTCAGATTTCAGAAAGCCAGCTTCTCAAATACTCCCATCTGTTTCATACCTCCCCATTCAAAAATCAAAATGGCTATTCTAGTTCTCGTGAGAAAAGTTCTACTCACTGTATTCCAGGAAACTATTTTAACATACTACAGAGGATAAATCCCACCCCTTGAGTTGAACTTCACTGTCTTGAGAACAGTGGTGGATTAGTAAAAGTTTCCTCTTCCATGGAGAAGAGCAGGGTTCAATTCCTAGCCCATGCATCTCATGGTCTGCCTCCACCTACCTGTCTGTGTGTTGCCATGATGCTAGAGGTCTAAGTGAAATTTCCAGACCAAGGCAGATAGGAAGAAAGATCTGACAATTCATTTCACAACAACAACAACAGTTCCATCCCACTGACCATGGTGCATGTGATGCCATGAGGGGCGAACTCAATGGCAGTTAACAACTGCACGTTAGCCTTAAACACTAAAGTCACAAGGGCTGAATCTTTGAAATGTCTTTTGTTACCTTTTCCTGGTTGTTTAGCATGCTACCTGTTGTAAGGTGTACAAAACTACTAGGGACCTTTTACTCTCGAGGAACTCAAAATCTTGACAAGGAACAACAGAGCAGAAACAATGACAGTATCTAGGAATCACACTGGGAATGGCACAGTTAAGGCCTCGCAGCTTGGACTCCTAACTCTTCATTTCACCCATACAAACAGCACTCTGTATTTTCACTTTCATGGTTCACATAAATATATATTGTCCATGATGGAGGGAAGTAGGGAAGGGGGGATGAATCTTACTGTCTGCCGATAGAGATGAGTCTTCATAGTCATCATAAAGATAGGTTTTCCTAGATAGGTTTTTCTCCATGCACTTTATACAGTTACATACTCACACTGATATGAAGTAAACCTAAGCACTTGATTTGAGAGAGGCAAAGAAGATATTCAGGAAATAAGATAATGATTAAAGTTTAAATTTCCTTCAGTACACAGCAGAACTTCCTCTGTGGGTTTCTGGGGTTGTGAATCTTCACGGAAACAGAAAGAGCCAGCTGGTGGGTTCAAACTGTTCATCTTGTGGCTAGCAGTCCAACACTTAACCCACTGCACTGAAATGCATTTGAATTTATTCTACACAATGAAATTCCAAAAAAAGCCTCCTTTAATTACTTTTTGATAAAAGGCTAAACCACAGTCCTGAAGACTATGCAAAATAGAGACTGAGAAGAACACCCAGTAATCTTCTGCGTCCTGCCTAAATTTCCACCCAAATCAATTTGATTGTTCAGCTACCTCAAAAGAACTCCCTTGGTTACACATATATTTCCTTCCAGTTCTAATTTTTTTTAATCATGATATTTTACCTGGGAGGTATGTAAGTAGACATGCTTTGGGTCATCTATGAAATAAAGTTATTTTATCAAAATGACCTATATCATATCTATGACTGAATTTTCCTTTTTCTTTATAATACTTTTTATTTTTTTGATTTCTGTTGTAACAATGTGACATTTTAAATCAAAATAAAAGGCTGGCTTCTTACTCAATAGATAATTGTCAAAGATTTTGAGTGTTAAAAAAAAAAAGTGAGGTACAGTCCTTGGTCACGCTCTGGCGGGAGGGGTGGAGGAAACAGTAAAAAGAAAGGCGGGGCGCTACCCTGAAAGAGCTGGAGTGGTGCACTCAAGTTTCAGTCTACCAGAATCCTGGACAATGGCACGTCCACTCTGCTGGAGAACAAGTAAACGGAAATGGAGTGCTAAACACGCCCGGCCGCAGGCTGAGCCCGCCAATGTGCATGCACTTTAGGGAAAGCGTATTATTCTTTCTTCACCTTTGATTTTACTACATGACCAAACTTCCCTGCATCTCACTTCTCAAGAATGAGCTGCAGGGATGGGTGGGGTGATAAAACCATGTGCAACCTCATAAAAAGAGCTCATTTTTAAACTGCTGCCAGACATACATGTTTTATGAGTAAGACCTCAGATAATCCTTTGATGAAGAAGCTCCTTGATTCTGAATGCACATGCTGCCAGCAGGAAGAGCCGCAAGTCGCAAGCGTGCTGATTCCCTTCTTTTAAAAGGGAAATCTCTTTCCAAGTCATCCTTCCAACTTAAAATTTTTCCGAAACAAAGGAAGGTCAGTCCAGTGGAGAGGAGTAATGATCCCAATCCATCAATTCTCTTTATTGAAATACTTTTTCACTGTGTCAACCAGACACTTGATAGGAGCTCCAAGATGGCAGACATTCAGGGAGACGCAAGGTGAATACAGGCAGAGATGAGTACGCATGAGACGGACAGCAGAGCTCAGAAGGAGCAACTGTGGCGGGGCAAAACCAAGAAAACCCTGGGGAAAAGGTAGCATTTGAACGCGGCTTTGCAGGATGGCTAAGATCCTAACATGGAGTTGTAGGAGAGAAGTCCTTCAAGACAAAGGAAAGGACACACGCAAGGGAAGAACACCAAGCCATATTTGAGATATGACCATTTTCAGGAGAGCTTGAGACCTCTGGACAAATGGTAATAGATTAACGCAGAAATGGAAACCAAATGCAGCACAGCATAATAACTATTTACACTTTATCGTGGGACTTCATTAAATGGGACATCACTGAGAGGTTCCTGGCAAGAATAGCAAAATCCTCTGAGCTAGCAGTTGGAATGTGACTGTGAGACAAAACTCGGTCACAGCCTTCATGCTGAGTCAGACTCAGGGCGACCCTCTGGGACAGGGGAGAACTGCCCTTGAGGGGAGAACTGCCCTTGTGAGTTTCCGAGACTGCTAATCTTGACAGGACCAAAAAGTCGCATTTTTCTCCCCTGGAGTGGCTGTTTCTTTCAAACCGCTGATCTTGGTTAGCAGCCTAACAGGCCACCCATGACACACCAGAGCCCTGGGAGGGTGGAAGCGGTGTTAGCCAACAACTGACTACTAGGGAAAGAAAGAAGTCAAAGATGTCAGAGACAGGAAGCGGAGTGACAGTGCCACTCACAGATTTAGGAAAGTCCAGAGCAAGAGTGATCTCTGCAGAAGGGCAATTCCCATTTGTCGTTCTGACTTTTTGGAGACCTTTCAGCAATTTGAGTGAAACAACCCAGCAAATAGTCAAAAACCTAAGATGAGACAGGAAGAAAGCTCAAGGATAGAAATCTGGCTCATCCTCTGCAAGAGGGAAACCCAGCGAATCAAGAGGAGACACGGTCATTGAGAGAGAAAGTCCAAGCAAACTCACTGTGGCGGAGTCAGCGCTGACTCATCGTGGCCCGTGGGGCAGGACAGAGCTGCCCTCACGGGTTGTTTCTGAGACTGTAAACCCTACCAGAACAGGGAGCTCAAAGGCAGATGGGCGGCAATGCGAGACGAGGAAGCGCATCGGCCCTGCCACGCGAGATTCAGAAGGGAGATGAGAGCTAAGGACAAAACTCATGGATTTTCAATTCAAAGGCTTTTCTTCCAGGCAGTAGTTCAAAAGGCAGACTACAAGAGCTTAAGAAATAAGTCATGAGGATCTAAGCAGGATCCTGTGGGATGCTCTTTGCAAGACTGAAGGAGAAAAGAGAATGAATATTAACCACTTGGTGGGAGAGGAATGAGAAGCCAGAATAAGAAAAAGTCAAAATATAATTTTAATAGATTGTAAAACAGTCAAACTAGTCAAATATTTCAAGTACCAACACCTCACTTCAAAATATAGGGATTATTTTCTATAATAGAGTACAATATTGTCAGACAGAATCTTTGTATCAACTAAGACCTAAGGTGAACTGAAGCATACACATTCAATAGCATCCAAAAGGGAAAGAGGGAGAAACAGGAGTTAAGTGGGATGATGTCCTCCTACACAGAGAAGAAACTTCACACCGAAGAAATCAATGTGAAACAAACTTCGAGTTTCCTTTTCAAATGATCAAGCAAATCTTTCTCTCAAAATAGTTTTTAAAATGGCTAAGAAATTTTAAAAAGAAGTAATTTATAAGTGAGCAACTTATATATTTACAATAAGGACTCAGCTGAGGACAATTGCAAGAGCTAGGAGGGGGATTATTCAAGGTAGAATGTCACCAGCTGCCATGACTGTAATCATAATCCAGTATTTTCAAGCCTTCCTTCACTCTTGAGATTCTTTTTCCGCCGGGGCAACAATACTCAATCTGAAGTCTACCCACACAAGTGATGATATGCCTATAATGTCAAAGAGATTTAAGTTAACATGTTAACTATTTTCAACAGCTTATCTCTGTGACATGTACTCTGTGAAGTCTCATGGTTCATGATTCCTTCCAAAAATGCATGTCAAGGGTTCGTGAGAAATAAGTGGGGAAGCCACACCTTACTTGCCAATGTACCACTTAACATGCTTCTATTCCACCACACCGATGGCGTGTCTGAACCAGTGTTCATGTTACTTCCTATCACTGGTAAGAAAAATATTACTACAGTATTTCTAGTCATAGGTCACTTCATTGTTAGCCTTAATCCAAAGACACAGCAAGCTCTGCATAGACACCCCTGATCTTCTAGGAAAAGACAGGGGATGAAATACATAACTGAAAAGCTTACTGGAAAAGACCAGAGTAAAAAGGGGAGCCTCAAGTTCCTAAGGGGAGAACAAACTCAGGAAAGCCTTCTGTAGTGCAGAAAGAAAGTCTGAGGAGACTAGAAAGTTTACCTTGGTGATAGCAAGTCAAAATACTGTGATGGAAAGAAAAACATAAGCTTGACATGTAACAAGGCACAGTATGTATTTCCTGTTGTGTTCCGTAAAAGGATACTACTCAGGGTGGGGTGGCGGTGTCCACTGGTCACAAAAAGTCAGGCAAAGAGCTATGTGTGTCTAAATCAAGACAAACACCAAGGGTTCATAATACTAAAAAGTGGCTGATATCATGGGCTCAAGGACCCCAATTTAAAGTGGAAAAGGCCCTAAATCATTGCTTCTCAAAATGGGTGATACCACCTCCAAGGGCGGGCAGGGGAGATGCTGCAAAAGTAGATACCTACTCTTTGTCCTGCATTATGGGCTACAGTACAAAAATTTTTAATGATCAGGGAAGCACTGAGTAATTATTTTCTAACAGTGGGTGGTAAGCCAAAACATTGAACACAGAGATGCCTTGACCAGACTAGAGTTAGTACACTAATTTAATGCATTTCCCTGTGTTTTTTGTTTGCTTTCTTTACATGTGTTAAGTTGGAAAAGAGAAAACTTTCAAACCCTTTCTTGCTGGTTCAGTCATGGCAGATGAAATGAAACAAAAAAAAAATTTTCTGTCTGAGTGAAAAAGAATGATAACTGAACAGGGAGAATTATAAGTCAAAGCCCTGTTAGAAACTTTATCTCAGAAAACAAGGACTGGGGGAGCAGGGAGGGAGGAGAAAAATGAGGAGCGGATACCAAGGGCTTAAGCAGAAAGCAAATGTTTTGAGAATGATGAAGGCAACAAATGTACACATGTGCCTGACCTTCAATGGATGGATGTATGGATTGGTATAAGAGTTGTATGAGCCCCCAATAAAATGATTTTTTTAAAAAAGAGAGCAAGGACAGTGTGTGCACTGCACAGTAACCACATCTCTTGATCGAAAGAGTCAGAAACAACAGTGCCCGGCTCACAGGTGGCAGCTAACAGCACTGTTCTGAATGTGTGTCACGCTCCAAAGCCCTGGCAATAGTCCAGTCTCCTGCATCAGACTCCAGATGGAGGTGACTCCTCTTCTGGGTCTTCCATTCTCAGGCTGCAACTGTTAATTTTTCTTATTTCATTTACTGTTATGCTTCACCCAAATTTTAAAAATTCAGGTCTATTCCCAATTTTGCTTCCTGAGCTACAGTTGTGCCAATATGAATTGGTTTTGAAGCCCTGGGAAAGAGCTGCACCCAGGGAAACTTCTAATTAATAGACTTTTTTGGCTCTCGAAAAGAAGACCTAGCTTTCCTTGGAGGCCAAATTTGGAATCTTCTCATAAAGAAATAATGTCATTAGTTTTGTGGAGATTATTTGATGGCAAAGAAAGGAAGGAACAAGGTATAACCAGGCAAAGGGAAAAACAAAAAGTTATGAACCTCTAGGCAAAGTCTATGTAATCTCTGGAAGCTGAAAATATCAGTTTTTCCAATTACCTGCTGCAAAAGTTAAAAGGGTCCTAGTGGCTTTGCAGGATAAGCAATGGACTGCTCATGCAAAGTCGGCAGTTCAAATCCACTAGCCGTACCTCAGGGTAAAGATGAGGTAGTCTGCTCCCATAAAGATTTACTATTTTTTGCTTTTGTTTTACCATTTACCATTGTTCCAAAAACAAATTAAAATCCCCAAGAGTAGCTAACACAGCTAACTTAGGCCAGTGCTGTATTTACTGGGAAAGATAGGTAGCACTGCTTAAATTGGACATGATTAAAAGTCTACAAATGAGATTTGGGAAGATGTCAAGGATTCAAAGCCCATCCGGATTCTTCAGAGGAAGATGACCCAATTAGAGGAGAGCCCATCACCATCTTTACAACAACAAAGTAAAGGGAGAAGATGGGTAGTGTGGCCTATTCTCGCTCTATAATGTTAGTTTCTAGTAGTCTTAAGCTTCCACATCACAGCCACCTTAAAACCCCAGGATCCCTTTCCCTGCAGCACATTATGCCATGCAGAGCAGACACGAGAAAGGCTGCAGTTATTTTTTTTTTTTTAAGGAGGAGGAAGAAAGGAAAAGCATGAAGCAAGCATCAAAGGTGCAAGGCTGAATTGGCTACATTAGCTTACCATAAGTCTCGGATCTACTCTCCTCTGAACTAGACTTTGTCTTCTTGGAGGAGCTATCTGCACAAGAGCGGGGGGAAAAAAGGAGAGAGATATAGAAAACATGGAGACCAATGTACAGGAAAACACTTCATGGGGGCGAAAAAAAGAATGAGTCATGATCCAGTTAAATCATGCAACACACGTATGAACATCATAGGTGACAGCACTTAGAATAGTCACAAACAACACAGGTCATGACATATTTCAAAGATTCATCAAAGGAAAGGCACTGCAATAAAAATACATTCAAACCAAACAACAATGAATAACACGCGTCTACAGAGGACAAACACACTCAATTCCGTAGTGAGGTCATAAGGCAGCACTGCACACCGTGCAGCCACAGTCTGTCCTCCTGAGGGGCACCCCTCGGGTGAGGGCCACAAAAGTAATCAACCCAACCAGGCTACTGGCAGAAACAGCAGGCCCTAGTTGGCAAGATAATAGCTAAGCATACAAATGAAAGCCTCTGAACCCCATAACTTCAAAGTTCTCAAAATGTGGTATCAGCAGCAAAAAAATTCTCTTACAAGAGATCCTCAAGTATCTCCCCCCCCCGCCCCCCGCCCCCACCTCAACCTCCTGGACTGATGACTGGCATTTCATTTTGCCCACTACCCAGGAAACAGAAAAAAGATTAGCTCTTCACAGATTACTTATCCCTTTCTAGATAATATTTGTAATACTTTTTCAGCCTAAAAGAACAATTTTTATCAAAAGCATGAAGTATTTTCACTAAGTATAGAAAGCATACTTCCTTTTATATACTTAGAAATCCATTTCTAAGTAAAGATCGCAAAGTGCAGGACTCTGAGACCTCCACACTAGTTACTTTATCTTTGCCAAATAAGCATATAACTGAATAAAACAGTACGTCTACAGAAAAGCAAAGACCTCACAACTTTTACAAATTACTGAATGAGTTTACTAGGGAGAAGTTTATACTTCCCTGCTCATAACAGTGAGGTCAGCATTTAAAGCAAAAGTCTAGATTTTACAAGCGAGAGTCAACCTCTATGCACAAAAATGGAGAAAGTGAATGGTCACACCAACATACGAACACTGGGAAAGAATCTATACAACTGAGACAGAAAGACATCTGAGTTAAAGAACCTGACTGAAGAAAAGGGGTCTCTATACACTTAACTTTTTCTACAGTAGGACCCTCTGTCATTTTGAAGTCTTGCTTCCTATAGCTCCCACTGAATTTCCCAATGCTTACCCAAGTCAAGCTCTCATAACCTGGATTTTAGGGCATACCACAGTCTCTATTTATCTTAATACTTTAGTCTGCAATCTGACCAAATGCACCAGTGAAGATCAAATTCTAGCATTCGCAGTATTTTTAAATACATTATGTTCAAAAATGGCGCATCCATCATGGGAACTACTGGGTTAAAAGTTGGGCTTTTCCAGAGAACAGAGGCTTCACACAAGTGAGAGAGAGGGCGTAGAAAGACGAGTACTAAAACCGATCTCACCACTACTCGTGGATGCTACAGGTATTCCCGTAGTTGAAGGTAAATCCTTCTGAACTTTGCTACTCTCCATACACCTTGGAAAAACAGACAGCGGATTTACCTGTGAGATCAAAATCATGTGATGTACTGCGTTCAACTTTCTGCTTCTTATCTGTTGGTGACTCTCGGTTCAAAATACTTCCATGCCTGAATTTAATCAAAACAATAAAATGTTTAGCATAAGAAAGTCATCACAATAACAACGTAGTTTAAACATTCCAAGTATGTTTTACAAAGGCAAACTAAGAAATCAGCTCGCCTTACACATTTATCTTAAACCCCTCCAATTTACATTTTGCAAGAAAATTTACAACTTAGTCTCTGCTATATTCAACACATGGTCTATTTACTTGCTTATAAACATTCTTGAAAAATAAGTAAATTAAAAATGCTTGAAGGATTAAAAACAGTATTAATCTTACACCCTATTTTTGTCTTAGAAATAACTGCTTGAAATTTTTAGAGGTTTTCATGGTTTAATCACTCTCATTTCCATTTGACATATAGTGAAAATGTGTCAAAAAGCAATTTTACACATCCGCCAACCGGACAGCACGCAAGGGAACAGCTGGAACAAAAAACTGAGGCAAGTGCTGCTTAAGTCTCTCTACAGTTCTAGCAAAGGAGCCTTGGTGCAAAGCGCAAGGGGGGTGGTGCAAACCCAAGAGCCCCTCCAAGGAGGCAGGGGAGATGATCTGCTTCTGTAAGATTCATGGCCTGGAAAACTCTTGGGAGCCCTGCAACTTTGCCCAACAGGTCACCATGAGCTGAAATCAGCCGCATGGCTTAGGTTGGTGTGGGTATAGTTCGGGCAGAGGAGTTTTAGGCAGACACCTTCAGACTCAGCCAACACAAGAATGGCTATTTTTCCTATGGCCTACCCCGTGCACTGATCAAATGACACTATTACACTGATGGGGTAATGGCTGAGCAACAAACAAGACCATGGCAAAAATGCATACACCATTAGTCAATCTAAAAGCCACCAGGACTTCTTTGAAATGTCAAGGTTGACAATGGGTATTCTCGATTACACTCTGTTGCTAGAAATAATGAAAGTCATTATTACCTACACTTGAATGACATTATTACCTACACTTGAAAGAAGGTTTAAGATCATTCGGATGTGAGACACAGATATTCGGAGAAAAGCATTTAATATCTGCCAATAGAGGATGATAAAGTGGTTTCAAAAAGTTCATGGAAAAATTCAATTTTTAGTTCCATTTTTTTTCTGTGAGCTTTTTGAAGCGCCCTGGTAAATAGACATGAATATAGGCACAGGCATATTCAACCATTTGCAATTGCTTCCTTTAATGCTGCAAAGCAATTAAGACTACACAAGATTGCCAGAGTTCAGTAACTACATAAAACACAGTAAAACTGGTAAGCCATTTACACTCCCCAAGCTACTCACAACTGAAAACACCCACAAGCAGATTTTTTTAATTGAATCTCTTCAGAGGGAGTGATCCTAAGTATCAATTTGAACAAGCTTTCAAATGCTTATATAAAAAACACTGAAAATGTTACCAAAACAATGCTGTCTTCCAGGGAAAATATGCAACACCTGTTACACTTTAAATTTGTAAATATTTTGAAATTTTGAACTACTTAGACCCATGTTTTCAAAAGCCACAAAAATCCAGCACAATTTCAAAGAAATCTATCGAATGAAAATCTAACCTAAATGTATGGAATGCAAATGGACAACTTACCTTATAGGTTTTTTGAGAGGAAACCTGAAACAGAGAGAGAAAAAGTAAAGATGTAGTTGTTTAATTTGTAAGATTATGATATGAAGTTTATTCATTACACGAAATCAGAATAAGGGAATCTAAATCTTATGCTACCTTTTAGCAAATGAGACTGAACCAACAGGCAATACAGCCGGTTATTCTTCAGTTTCTTAACTTGTACACACATCTATCAAATCCCACTGCACAGGGGTCCTCTTTCCAAACTCCAAATAACTTAGTCAAGCTAACTAAATTCACTAAGGACTTGCTATATGCCTAGTCCTATGCTAAACTATATGTGCAGCCCATCTCATTGAATCCTCCAAAATAAACAAGAAGAGGTATTGTTAGTTTCATTCAACTGGTTAAAAACTCAAAGGGGGTGCTGAGGCCCTGTGGCGTAAGTTGTTGAGCGGGAGACTGTGGCCTGCGGGCTTGGTGGTTCAGATCCAGCGGCAGCTCTCAGGAGCGGCACTGGGTAGCGCCCACGACCACCAGAGGCAGTGATGCACCCCCCCCCAAAAAAAAACTCTAAGGGAAAGAGAAAAATTTTTTTTAATTTTTATTTATTTATTTATTTTGTGTGTGGGCATCACTGCCTCTGGTGGTCGTGGGAACTACCCAGCCGCCACTGGATTTGAACCGCCAAGGCCTCGGGCTGCAGTTTCGCACTCAACCACTTATGCCACCGGGGCTCAGCCCCGAAAGAGAAATATTTTACCACTAAAAGAATATATTTTGTTTCCCAAGCAGTTTTTTTTTCCCATCACCGCTCTCTACCACCACCCAAAATAACTGGGTATTGATTACTGTACTAGTTTTCTTTTTTTTTAATAATTTTATTGGCATATAATTCACATATAATACAATTTAATTATTCAAACATATTAAGAAGATTTGTGAAATCATCACCAGAATCAATTTTTGAACATTTTCTGCTCCTATTCATTGCTACCAGTTTTCCATTCACCCCTGCTATGTCTCTAGGCAATTCTCAATCTAGCTATTGTCTCTATAGATCTATCTATGCTGGATACAGAAAATCATACGAAATACAATTAGGAAGTAAATAAACTAAAAAACAAGGATCAACAATTGGCTAAACAAAATACAAAAAAAGAAAGCAGAAAATATTAAAAACTGAAATAACTTTAAAATGGGTTAAAAGGGTGATCAAATGATAAAGCGACTGGGTTTTTTTCTTTGCGGGGGGGGGGGGGCTTCTTATTTTCTATTTTTGATAGAAACTTTTTGATGGCACCTAACAACAACACTTAAAGAAACAAAATCAACCCAGCTATATTACTAGTTGTTCTTCTTTAAAGAAATATTACTGGAGGTTTTGTGATATAAGCTTGATGCTAAACCAATACTAATCTATATCTAAAAGAGTCGCCTTAAATTTCCTCCTACTCTCCTTTTGATTTATTTCCATTTTATTTGTTTTTGTTTTGTTTTGTTTTTGTGGGTCTCACTGCCCTCTGGTGGTTGTGGGAGCCACCCAGTGCTGCTCCTGAGAGCTGCCGCTGGATTTGAACTGCCCAGCCTGCGAGCCACAGTCCTGCACTCAACCACTTACACCACCGGGGCTCAGCCCTCTAAAATATATTTTTAATGGTAATTCTATTTCCTACTTAAGTCAAAGTTGATCCTTAAGGAAAAATAAACGAAGCATTTAAAAACATTCCCAGTAAGTGACGGCAACCTAACTCACAAGAAAATTAAGGACAACAAGAAAAGGGGTTCTGGGACATGCGGACTTTAAAAGTACATGTGTTGACAAGAGTACCACATCCTCAGAAATAGGAGTTCCTAAATTACTCCTTGGTTTTCCGGGAGAATGTTTCTTTTCATTTACAGGTGAATGTTAAAGTTAACAGTAGAAGATTCCCAGCTCAGCTTCCTCAAGAAATCGGCTGTGTCCTCGACCTCAGCCACAGTGTCTCAGAGCAGCCCACAGCTCCGGCCTTGCGGGTGACAGCAGGAGGGTTCAGGTGCAGAATCCCGGAAATTCTCACACCTTAACGCAGCTCCTGGGGCTGTTTTCTTCTCTCAGGGCAAGGGCAAGGCCTAGCAGGAAGAAGACCAGGGTAGAGGTGAAGGCAGGGCAGAAAGACTGCCCTACAGTAGCACTTGCCTACCATAACTGGTTTAGGATCTCCACAAAGTACAGGACCATTTCTAAGATTAAAATATGTAACCCATCTCTCTTCTGTAATCACTGAGTCCCAGGTAATGGGAACTGGTAAGATAAACACCCACACATGTGCATAAGCATGTGACTGCAGGGGCACGTAAAGGTGCCTTCTCCTTGCACTCCAGCTAAGAAAGTCACCAAGGTAAGCCCTCCGCTCTGAAAAAATATTGCCACTTCCTAGATAAGAAGAGGATATCATCAGATAGCAGGGGAAAGATTGGGACAAGAAGTAGGTGTCAGCTGATAGATGGTTATTTAAACTGTAAACAGCACGTAAAGCAGAGAAAACAACAAGCATCAAACCCTTGGACAAAAGTGGCATCTCAGTGACAAAGTATAAGTGACAATTAATGAAGGAATGAAGATAACAAGTAGAAGTGAAAGGGCTGTCACAGAAACCAGAGTGAGAGAGATAGAGATAGATAGATAGACAGATAGATAGATAGATAGATAGATAGATAGACAGATAGATAGATAGACAGATAGATAGAGAGGCTCTGCCCCATCCAATGCTGCAGACAGGTGGGGCTGAAGATGAACAAGTGGCCACCTCCTAAATAGCCATCAGTTCAACACTACAGAAACCAAGGTGCAATGCAGGTAATCTCCTTACATGAGATATTTATGGAGGACAACCATATTTGAATGCAGCTAAAGTCCCACTCACTACCACTGAATGGACTCTGACTCACAGTAACCCTAGAGGGCAGGGGAACCTTGTGGTTTACAAGACCGTAACTCTTGAGAGGAGCAGAAAGCCTCACCTTTCTTCTGGAGGGCCTGGTGGTTTTGAACTGCTGACTTTGCACTGGGCAGCCCAGCCTATGCTGTTAGCTATGCCTAATCAAACTGCTTCTGGCTTCTAAAAAGCATCAACAACGAATACAATTAAAAACCAAAGTCACTGCCATCAAAATGATTATGACTTGCAGCAGCCCTAAAGGCCAGCACAGAACAGGCCCAGTGGGCTTCTAAGACTGCACATGTTTACAGGAGTAGAAACCCTTGTCTTTCTCCTGCAACAGTGGATATTAGGTGTAGAGGCCCTGGGTGGTAAAAATAATTAATAAGCTCATATGGTAACAAAAGGCTAGCAATTCAATTCTACCCAGATGTGCCTTGGGAGAAAGGCCTTAGGAATTTTTTTAAATTAGCCTTTGGTAACCCCATGGGGCATAGTTCTGCTCTGACATACAAGGGGCTTCATAAAGTTCATGAAAATTTCTCATTTTCAATTCAATTTCTCCCATAAACTGTTTTGAAGCCCCTCATAAAGTGGGGTCAACATGAGTCAGAACCAATTCAATAACAACTTGGCTGTGGTGGAGAACCAGGATGAATACAGAAAAGGATGATCAGGAATCTGAGCCACCTCCATCAGGCTAAAAGGACCTTACCTACACTCAGCATACTTGTGCCCCTGAAACCCTAACCCAGTGAAGTAAAATGGGTTTCTCCTATGGGGTCTTTCAGGCCTTGTGTTTTGGATTCTCCAAAAATGCCTGTCAGTCACAATGTGCCAAGAGATTGTTTGAACTGCAATCCACCTACAATGACTGGTCAGTTGGGGATCCTGCCAGGAAAGCAAATCTTAAAATTAGCACGTTCCCTGTCAGAGGTTGCCTAAGGGGAAATGGCAAAAAGGGAAGAAGAATCTACCAATGATGGATATGGAAAATATTTCTGAGTGTTCCCGGATCCAAGTAGTAACCAGCCAAATCACACACATTAACCCTAAAACTTTGCTTAGATGCAGTGTTAAAACCACAGCTGCCAGCTCCCGGGCTCCGAGAGGAGTTCCTGAGGAAGGAGTTTGGTGGCACCACTCGCAGCATGCAAACTGCCTCTTTAGGGGCCTGCTACAAAAGAAGAGCTGAAGGTTATTTTACTACAAGCGAAAATCCTCTTCTGATTTTTCTCCATTAGTGAAAACGGGGACTAAGGTGGGTCTTCCATAAAGGCAAAATCGCATTAAAGCATGCCGTGAAAAAGCAGGGGATATACCAGGGGGTTAGGTAGAAGGAGAACGTTTTGAGAATGATGATGGCAACAAATGTGCAAATGTGGTCTGCATACAAGTAATATATGTATTGATTGTGATAAGAGGTGTATGAACCCCCAATAAAATGATTTAATGAAAAAAAGTAGAATTGAGTTCAGAAATAAAAAATTTTAAAAAGAAAGCAAAACAGGGGATACTGGTATAAACAGCCAATCTCACCAAGGCTGGGGGTATCCCTCTGACCAATAAGACTTGAGAGAAGCATGTCCTTTGGACCCAGGGTCCCCACACTGACAAACCCCTAGACTCAAGTGAAAGGGCTGGAACACTGAGCTGGTGAGACGGAGATGGAGAGGAACTAGAGATGGGGATGACACTAGGTAAGCAAGTCATCGTACAGAGCAGCAGTGGCCTACAGAAGTCCAGCTGGCCCACAGCAGATTGGCGTGACATAAGCATTGACAGCTAATGGCAGTCAGGGAGGGAACAGCAGGGCCACAGACAAGCACAGCAGATCAGAGCAGTGGTGGCAGGAGAAGCCTCCGCCAAGCTAAGAACTGTCGGGCCCCTCCCTTCAACAGCACTGCGGGATGAGGCCAGCTAAGATGGTGATATGAACCATGCTGAACTCCAAATGGCAGGAGCAGATCCCGGGTTGAGTGGAGAGCTGAAGAAGGCCTGCCCTAAGTGGAGAAGCGAGTTTGTCAAGAGTTGAAAGGGGGACTCCTTTCCGCCTGGACATACCGCTTAGCCATCATCCGCCCGTCAAACAATCCTGCCTTGAGAGCAGTCATGGCACTGGCCCAAGTTTGTCTCTGGCTAAGAACTGGCCCACTACACACAAGAGAACACAGGAAGACATGGAGAAAGTACAGTCGTGCCAGATGTGGAGCTGTGCTAGAGCCACACTGTCGAGAGCTAGAATAAGGTCTCTGCTGACACCTGATGCCTCGCTTACCCATTCAGGGGCACATCACTGAACACTGACTCCTTTAGACACACGCAGGGCCCTATTCTACACTGCTAACTTCGTAAGGCACACACAGGAGTGGAAGAGAGTGGCTGACTTACATTTATGGCCCTGGCTTACTTGCCCTGCCTAACAAGAAGTTTCTTGACTCACACACCTGGTTGGCACGGAGTGGATTCTGATTCATAAGGACCCTACAAGGCAGAGTGGAATGGTTCCTGTGGGTGCCACGCCTGCAAATCTTCATGGGATCAAAAAGCCTCTTCTACCTAGGGTCGCAGTGGTTTTTATTAGTTTAATTAAATTTTGTTGACCACACTTGCCATGTCTCAGCAAACAAGCTTATTACTTCCTCATCTCCTTTAGAATTATCAAGAACAAATAAAGCATTCTGTGGGCTGGATGCTAATCAAGTTTTCCATTTATCTATTACTATAAAATCATTCAAATGTATTAAAACACAAGGCTTAAAATCTAAGCTACTCTAATGTAAATATCAAATAATTTGTCCTAGTGCTGTATCATTTTTGAAAAATTGCAAACAAAACAGCACAGAGAACATTTGCCTGCAGTGCATAAGAGCCCTTTAAGCATTGGGATTTATCCCAAAGTGATGCTGACCTATTAATTCAATCTTTAAATCTCTGGGCAGAAAGTTTTACAGAACCAAATGTAGTAAATAACCACCCTCTCAGTCCCCCAAAACAGTAAGCCATCAATCCTCTTACCATTGACAACTTCTAAGTGGTACACATTTCAGTCACTGGAAGAATCAGAAATTACAGAAGTGGTCCAAAAATTAAAACCAAACAGCAGAACTGAACAGTCTCTACAGGAATCTTACCAATGTGCTCTTTATATTACTATGAATCTACAGGGCCTTCGTGGTGCTGCCAGGTAGACACTACACTGCTATCGGAGAGGTCTGCAGGTCAAAGCTCCCCACTGCAATGCAGGAGAAAGAGGTAAGGGGTTATCTGCTCCTGTAAAGATTTACACAGCCTCCGAAACCCTTTCTAGGGTCACTATGTGTCAGAACTGACTGGCTGACAGTGAGTTTGGGCTTTAAATAAATCCAAAGCATAAAAACTTGCTAGCAGAGCTGGCAACAAAACATCAGTTATAGCAGAAGGCCTGTAAAGCAGAAGCTACCACTGGCAGATGCCTCATGGAGAATTTTTCATGTGTTACTCGTGTTAAATCTCTTGACTGCAGCACAAACCACAGAATGACATGACCAATGAGCCTAGTTCTAATGTAAAAACCAAATCACTGGATACCATGCTGAATCTCAGAGTAACTTTGAAAAGAGAGTTTATACACTGCTAGTTTTAATGAAAGGAGGCTTGGCTGTTCAACAGTAGGTTGGTGGTTCAATCCCACTCAGCAGTTCTCTGAGAGAAAGAAGAGCTAACAGGCTTCCCAAAGAAGCCAAGCAAGTCCTCGGGTTGCTCCACTCTACCACAAGGGGTCGCTATGAGTCAGGGCCAACTCCATGGCAACCAACATTTAAGGAGACACACATGACTGAGCCTTAGTGTCACTGTGAGCTCTCACTGAGTCAACTTCCACCTCCATTAGACACTCTATTTATCCAATAAAGTAAACTATTTGGCATATCATTTTATATTTTAGTTTTACATTTCAATAAAATTCTCTGGCTCAGCTTGAAAAGTAAACACTATATGCTAGAACTTGTCTCAATGGCACTGAAATGCAAAAAAAAAAAAAAAAAAAAAAGGACAAGGTAAAAGCTAACTAAAACTTTTTTTTTCCAGAAGCACAATTGTATCTTTTGGCAAATACCCAAAAGCAGCTTGCCCCAACAAATTTTGCAGTTCTTCTCACTTAACCATATAAAACTTGAACCTGTTCTCATACCGTAGTTACAATGAAAACCTGGAGGGTATCCATCCCAGCTTACAGGTCCCTTTTCCCCTTTCATGTTTTCATCAGAATATCTTGAGTTGGGAAAATGTGAAACGAGATGACAATCTAAACTCTCATCAAATAAAAATCACATGAATCCACTTAATACATATATCTACTTAGTACTGTTAATAGCTCTTTTATCAGCTTAGATTAGATGGTGCTAAATGAGATCAAGCTATTTTGCGTATCTCACTATACTCTCGTGTGATAGTTCTACCAGGTTTTTTGCAATGAACAGCATCTTAAAAAGAAACCATGTACGCGATCAACTGTGATGTTCATAATCTCAAAAGAAGGTTATGAATCAACTCTAGAGGACATATTCAAGGTGATAATTATCCATGCTGTTAATAAGGAAATAGAATAAGGAAACAGCTTTAATAAGCTGTTGTACAATATTCAATCCCTAATAGTTCTGGCCAAGGGAGTTAAAAATAATCTAGAGGAAATTTACTGTTTGATTTGTCAAAGTCAGCCCCAAAACAAGAGACTTTTACAAAGTTGAGTCTCTAGGGGGTGCAAATGGTTAGCACCCTGGGGTACTAGCCAAAAGGCTGGAGAGTCAAGTCCACCTAAGGTACCTCAGAAGGCATGGCAATTTCTGAAGCAGTCAATTGGAACCTACGAAGCATACTTGACTCCAAAATTCACCAGTTGGTCACCATGAATTGGAGTTGACAGTTGCAATGGTTACAGCAAGGGTCTGTAAGGAATGGTGATTCCCTTGTAGAGTCCCTGTATCCCATGAAGAAGACCAGGGTTCAATTCCTGGTTGTTTCTCCTCCTCCTGCATTGAGACTTGCATGTCTCTGTGTTGCAGAAGAGGTCTCGGCAGTGCTTCCAGACTAGAGAGAAAGGCCTGGTGGTGATCTGCTTCTGTAAACACTTCCTGGAGGGCACAGTTTTACTGCGACACAAAGGAGACAACTCTGACGGCACCTGACTTGGCCGTTTTATCTGAGAATTACTCATTATGTAAAAGTCTCATTCCAAAAAGTCACTGTCATCGAGTCAATTCCAACGCATAGTAACTAGAGGACAGAGTAGACAAGTCCTGTGGGTTTACGGCTATAACAGTGGAAGCAGACAGGCTCGTCTCTCCCACAGTGGCCGATGGGTTTGACCTGCTAATCTTTGGGTTACCAGCCCAACAGATATCTTATCCACTACGCCACCAGAGAGCCTTGTCTCTGTTACATGTCCTTACAGTCATGGCATCTTCCTGGGTAAATATGTTTCCATAAAGTGTAGAGGCTACAGGAATATAAAGTATGAATAAAGATAAGACAACTAAAAAATCAGACAAATATCATTATAATTAAATCTTCTAAATAATAAACCTATATCTACAGAAACAGTATTTCAGTAATTTTCTTCTGATAAAATTATTTTTCATTAGAAGTATTTTTCCTGCCAATATATATAACAAGTACTCTAGTAAAACTTTCAGTTTTATACTAACGATTTCTCATGACTAGTTTTGGTCTAGTATCAAATATTAACAGTTCCTTAGCTACCTATCCACTTTATCATTTAAGCACACACATACCTTCTGCTAAATCTGAATACTTCAAACAGCACAAAAACAAGATCTCTAACTTTAAATGAAAGGGGTATGAAAATGAGTTCTACGTAATGTCACTTCACAGTTTGAAAAAAAATTTTCTTGACACAACACAAAAGGATTAAGGCTAGATCTATTCTTCTTACTATAAATGGCTCACCATAGGGCAGAATTTGGAATGCTAGAAGGAATGGGATATTTTTATGATTTTTATATTCTTTCATCATTCCAGAATTAGAACTCATCTATACAGTTCAAGTTCATTTTAGAATTCAGACATTCTGTTCCATTTTTCTCTTAGGTCTGCTGAAAATGTGACTTATCCTATCTTGACACATAAGATTATTGGCAATATAAACTTGCAAAAAAAGATCTGTTACTATTTTTACACTTTCAAAATAATTCTTCTTTCTCAAGGGACAGAGGGAAAGCATGAGTTTTTCAAAATGTAAAAAGTTTCCTTAAAAGTCATTGTTTTCTTCTATATTTTTCTGGGTATCTTTTAAATATCTTCTCATGTGTGTCCCAATCTTTTGCTTGTTGCATTGGGTTGTTTGTTTTCTTAGTGAGTTTGGAAAGTTCTTCATACATTTAAGATGCATGTCCTTTTTCATATGACATTCATAGATTTTCTTTTGACTGTCATTTTTATTTTTTTAATTTCTATTTTAATCCTTTCATAGTGTCCCTTCAAGAGTAGACTTTTTTTTTTTTTTGCCTTAATGAGCGATACTTATTCAAAAGTGAAGATACTAAGATACAGGGAAACTAGAGCCCTAGAAACAAAGCAAACAGAACACAAATGTTAACACAATGTGATAAATGTTACTGATGTCACAGAACAGTTTGAGTGGAAAGTGTCAAATGAAAATCTGACTTGCGGCTGAGCCCCGGTGGCGTAGTGGTTGTGCGTGGGACTGCGGCCCACTGGGATGGAGGTTCGATTCCAGCTCCACGGAGCAAAGGCTGGGCCTCCTACTCCCACCATCTGAGGGCAGTGATGCCAAAAAAAAAAAAAAAGAAAGAAAGAAAAGAAAATCTGACTTGCTGTGGAGAGTGGTATTTAGAAACCAAGACCTGGGTATGAGGTGTGCTCAGAGCTAAGTTTCTTGGTTTTCTAAATAGATGGAATAAGGAAATGCATGTATGTACACTAACCTATATATGAGAAAGCTTCAAAAAGCTGGTGGAAATTTTCCATTAGCTTTTCATTCCATTTTCTACAAACTTCTTGAAGTCCTTTTATACATAAGCACACACATATATAATTGTTTCTGTAATTAGCCATCAGTAAGTATGTGTATGTGTATTGAGGTAAATAAAAGTTTGTATTGATGTCTGATTCTAACCCAAACCAAGGTCATAATTTTTCCTATTTACTTACTCATATTGATTGATGGTTTTTATGTTAAACCACTCTCATGATCCTAGGATATATAGTATTTCATTTAATATAAAATATTGCATATAACTTTTACATCTACATTCAGAAAGCCTATTTGTCTATAGAAAATGTTGGCAAATATTCTCTCATTCAATCTTCTAAGTTTGTATAAAACTGGCATGATATTTTCCTTAAATGTTTGCTAGAATTTACCAGTGCGTGAAGTGTTCCTAGAAGTCCTGGGTAGCATTGTGTGTTACGCACTGGGCTGCCAACCACAATGCCAGCAGTTCTGAACCACCAGTTTCTCTGCAGGAGAAAGATGAGGCTATCTACTCCAGTAAGGATTTATAAAGGCAGATATATTCTATCCTATCAGGTCACTAACAGTAACAATTGCCTCAATGGCAGTAAGTTTGTAAGTTTGTATTTTCCTTGCAGAAATATTTCTAACCACAAAGACAATTTCGTGATCTATTCTTCAATGTGCTTTGGTACTTTGTTTTATAGGAAATGTATCCATTCCATCTACATCTTTGGATTTACTTCCATAAAGCTAGATAGCTGTAATTTCAGCAACAGACCTCTTTAAAATGTTGAAAAGCAGGGAGGTCACTTTAAGAATGAAGGTATGCCTGACCCAAACTCATATGCTTACGAAAACTGGACAGTAAGAAGGCTAGAGAAGAGTGGATGCACATAATTGACGGTGCTGATGAGGAATATTAAAAATATCAGGGACTGCCAGAAGAACAAACAAATATGTCTAAGAAGAAGTACACCCAGGAGGCTCCTTAGAAGCAAGGCCGGCAAGACTCTGGTGTACTTTGAAAAGTTATCAGGAGAGACCAGTCCCTGGAGAAGGACACCATGCTTAGTATGAGGAAGACCAACCAACCGTGAGGCTGGCACAGAGCAGGACAGTGCTATTTTCCAGTCTACTTAGGTTGCTACATATTGGAAACACTGTGGTACCAAACAATAAAATAGTTTCCTTCTGGGGAGGGAGGGCAAAAAGGGAAGCTGATACCAAGGGCTCAAGTAGATAGAAATTATTTTGAAAATTATGGTGGCAACATTTGTACAAACGTGCTCGATACAATTGATGTATGGCTTGTATGGATTGCATAAGCTGTAAGAGTCCCCAATAAAATGATGTTTTTGGTAAAAAACAAAACAGGAAGCGTCCTTCTAAAGCTGTCGAATCTGCAGTGACAGCACCTCCCTGGTTCTGGTATTGGTCATGTGTGTCTTCTGTGGTTTGGCAATTTTCACGAATTATGGAAAGAATTCGTTTTTAGGTTTACTAATTTTCTATTTTTTTATGTCTCTGATTTTGGCTCCGATCTTTTTTTTCCCTTCTGCTTCCCTTTAGTTTTAATTTGCTCTTCTTTCTCACGTTGTTTTAAGGCAGCTGATATAACTAACTTTCGCCTTTCTTCTGTTCTAATACTGGTGTCTAATGTTGTAAATTTCTAAGTAATCTAGTAGAATCGCAATTATGATGACTGTGCTTTCATCCAGTTCAAAAACACTTTCCCACTTCCCTCTTAGTCTACTTTTACCTAAGGGTTGTTTAGAATTGTGTTGTTTAAGTTTCCAACTATTTGGGAATTTTACAGAGGTTTTTAAAAAACTAATTTCTAATTTAATTCCATTGTCTTCAGAGAACATACTTTGCAAGATGTGAATCCTCTTAAATTAGTGAGATTCGTGGCCTTGATTAAAAGCTATCCTGACAAATATTCCATCTGCATTTGTGAAAAACAGAACATTTAAGTGGGTGAAGGGAGACACTGGTCAGTTTAAGACATGGAAAAATTATATTAACTTATAAATTATCAAGGGTTTGTGGGGGGGGGATAGGGAAGGGAGGGGAGGAATTAGCTCAAAAATCAAAGGCTCAAGTAGAAAGAAATGTTTTGAGAACAATGACGGCAACAAATATACAAATGTGCTTGACACAATGGGTGGATGTATGCATTGTGATAAAGAGTTATAGAAGACCCCAATAAAATGATGAAGAAAAAGAAAATGTTTAAAAAATGATGGCAACATATGTACAAATATGCTTGGTAAAATTGATGTATGGATTGCTATAAGAGCTGTAAGAAAATAAAAAAGAACTGTAAGAGCCCCCAATAAAATGATTATTTAATTAAAAAAAAGAACACTTTCTTAAAGGCACACTCCATATATGCAATTAGTTGGCTGGTAGTGTTAAATCTTCTATATCCTTGGTGATTTTCTATCTACTTTTTTTCCCCCAATTATTTAAAAAGGAATATTGAAATTGCTGGTCATAATGGTAGATTTAGTTTTCTTTTCAGTTTTATCATAAAAGTTTACCATATGAAAGTATTACTGCTGTTTTAATGAATTTTGAAACTTTTATATAAAACATTTTGAATGATTCTCTCCTTTTCTTAACTGACTCTTTTATCATTGGTGTTCTGAAATCTACTTGGTCTGATATTAATTTTGTTAGTCTAGTTTTCAGATAGTTATAGCATGGTCTATATTTTTACATGCTTTTACATTTAATCTACTATATTAAAAATGTTTCTTACTTATAGCACGAAGTTCGTCTTAATATCCTTTTATACAATTGGCAATCTGTCTTTTAATAAAGCTGCCGTAGACTAATTACCTTTAAAATATGCATTTTAAAATAAAAATTACCTTAAAATATGGTTTAGGTGAAAGTCTACATAGTAAATTAAGTTCCAATTTAAGAATTTGTGTACTAATAGTCTGAGTCATTGGTTCCAACTGTCACAATGTGTTCTCATTCTTGTAACTTTTATACTGTAGCTTGCCTTCTCATTTTTGCTTTTGGCTAAATGTTGACCCTCTAATCTCATGTACTTATTTAAGGAAGTACATTATTCATTGGTGATAGTGTTTGTTTTATAAGTCAATCTATTATTTGGCTGAAAAGTGACTTCATGATATAGCTTCATTTCCAAGTTCAAAGGGTAGCCTGGGGCAGCAGTCTCTGAAATTGTTTTTTTTTTTTTTTTTTGGGGGGGGGGGTCTCTGAAATTCTTCTAGCTTCTCTCATAAATCATTTACCCTTAGTAGGGCCATTTAATGTGATAAAGTGTTAAGTTTTCCAGCTTTACATTTATTTGCCTTATCTACACCCAAGGAGTCGGGGTGGTACAATGGTGAAGCACGCAGCTCCTGGCTGAAGGTTGGTGGTTTGGAGCTTACTGAGCCACTCTGTGGGGAAAACAGACCTGTCACTGCACTCTTGTAACGATTACACCTAAAAACCCCTAGGAGACGTTCTACTCCAGCACATTGAGTCACTATGAGTTGGGAGTGGCACATTGGCACTTAATAATGAACACATCTATTCTTGGCTCTTCTTTTCCTGCTTACTAAATTATTAAATTATTTTCGGATTAAATTATTTTGACTAACTGATATTTTGAACAATAATCTGTTAACTTGTGTGTCTCTTGCATTGGACCTTAAATTATCTGAATATAAAGATCACGTTCCATTTACCTTTATACATTCACTAACTAGCCAGTGCACATACAAGTACTTGACACTCAGTACATATTTAGTAAATGAGCTAATTTATTCAACAAATTTGAACATCACAAAACAACTAAGTGATTCTCAATCCAGAAACTACAGCCATCTGCTAAGAGAACCCAAGTCTTACTCAACTATTGACTACTCCTGTGAAACCTTGCTAAATCAGAAGGTGCTGACCCAGTCTGCAGCAAAAGAGATGTGCCTTTTCAGATTAATGGCGATTCTTCCTTGGGTAAGTGACTGGTTCAGAAACAGCCAATGGGAATGAAAACAAATTTCCTGGAAGTGTCTGTGAAAGAAGTATTTCTTTACTCTTAAAGCAGAAACAAGTGAAGCATCTTTCCTTCTTTCCCACTGAGAAAGCAGTTAGCCTTGACTACATCCTCAAATAGCTCTGAGTAACCATCCTTAAGTTCTAGTTTGGGAGAGAAAAAGAATTTGGCCCCTTGAGCCAAGTAAGCCTCTAAATAGAAAAAACAAACAAGACCCTGAAGAATATCCCTGGAACTCCTTCTTTGTATACGTATGTGTAAGTCCGTTTGGCTATGTCAGTTTCCTGATCCATGCAGTCAAATGCAAACTAAGTTATACAAATGCCAACCCGTGCCAAGCAGTGTTCTTGGCACTGCAGATTATATAGCAGTGAACAGAATAGGTCTCTGCTCACAAGCAGCTTACACTCTATATATTCAAATGGACAGATAGAAACACAATGTACACCAAATTGCTTCAGAGACTATTAAGTACTATGAGGAAAATAAAACCTGTAACTGTGATGAAAGAAGTCAATCATGTTCATTCAAAGAGGGTCTTGAAGGCATTTACAGAGAGATGCATGAAGTGAGAGTCTGGAGCCAAGGAAATTGCTGGTCCAAGGACCAGAGGAAGCACTGCTTCATGTACTAGAGGAAACAAAGTTCAGTGCATCTCCAGAATGACTCAGCGGTTATGAAACAAGATCAGGGAGGCCCATGTCTTTCCACTATGCCTGCGGCAGCACCCAAGTCCCTGATGGTATTCAGCTGTGCTTAAGACAGAGCAGAAGGAGATCACTGAAGGCAAAATAAAACAGAAGTTTATCAAGGCTGCTACTCATCCAGTCAGATTCCCTCAAAATTCACATTAGGTAGCACAAAGTGAAGCGGAAAAGAAATGGAAGATGAGAAGAATTGCAGGAGTTAAGTGAACTATTCAAGCCTATCACTTACTAAAAAAATAAGTAAAGGTGCAGATAGCAAGGGATCATCTGTTCTGGATTCCCTGTGTTTCCGGTTCCTCTCTGTTCCCGTGTACATCCTCTGGTCTATGTGGATCATGATAGTGGGGGGAGGAAACACTAAAAAACTGGAGGAAAGTTGTATGCTTCATCATTGCTACACCGTACCGTGACTGGCTTGTCTCCTCCCCATGACCCTTCTATAAAGGGATGTCCCTTTACCTACAGATGGTCTTTGGGTCCCCAATCTATATCCCCCCTCATTTACTGTGATAAGTTTTCGTTATTTTTTGCCTGATGCCTGATCCCATCGACACTGCATGTAGACTGCTCTTTTCCAATGTGATCTTCGAATGAAATTTCATCTTCTTGCTCTTCTTTCTATCTCTTTTCCACAGGGGAAGTGCATGATGATGCATACACATATCCCCACCCCCAGGGCGCACCCCAAACCAGCAATTCTTGCAGTTTTCAATAGCTTCAAGGGAATAGTTGCACATTATTTGTTTTTTTGATTTCTTTTCTGTTTCTTGTTCACTACTTCTTCCAGTTTTTTTTCCCTCATCCCAGTTATCCATGGTGAATCTATTTCAAGTTCTTCATCTCTTGAATCCATGTAAACACTTTGTTGTTCACATTTTCTCCCCAGTGTTCTCATGAGAAAACTTACCTGCTTCAGTGCACTGCCCTTGCTTGAAGAATGCACGTATCATGGATTTTCTTCAGAACCAGTGGCAATATCGGAAGGATGAAGGGAAGGTGGGGTAGAAAGGGGTAACCGATTACAGGGTTCTACATATAACCTTCTCCCTGGGGTATGGACAACACAAGATTAATAACTTATAAATTACCAAGGATTCATGAGGGAGGGGAGAACAGGGAGAGAGGTGGAAAATGAGCTGATACCAAGGGCTCAAGTAGGAAGCAAATGTTTTGAGAAGATGAGGGCAACAAATGTACAAATGTGCTTGACATACAATGAATTTATGTATGGATTGTGATAAGAGTTGTATGAGTCCCCAATAAAATGGTAAAAAAAAAAATTTTTTTTTTAAATAAGAGTGGTCTAAAACCCAAAACAATCATACTAATGCAAACAAATGGAGTCAACATGGAGATCTGTGACAATTACATAATCTGTCAACTTGCGAAGAGGTAGAGGCTAGCCTGTTAATCAGGCCAATGAGACCTCTGTGTGAGGATGGCCTTTTTTTGAGGATTCTGGGAACTCCTCTCTTCCTTCCTGGAGGTGGGACACAGATTCTCTGCTTGATATTCCTGCTGACAAACTACACAGAGCTCTGTGATGGCAGCCAGAGTCCTGGACCTGGAGGAGCCCATGTGGAGACCCACACCAAGGTTAAGTAGGTTCCGCTGCCATAAGATCCACAAGACTTTCCACCTGATACTGGCCTGTGATCTTCCTGCACTCAATCATTTGCATGTGTTGCATGAGTCTGAAGATGAATTTACAGAATGGTATCGGACGTATGGGCTAATATTGGACTTATGGACTTGATCTGGACTGGGCTGGAGTGTTTTCTTAATATACAATTGCTCTTTTATATAAAGCTGTTTCTAATACACATATAGGTGTCTATGAACTTGTTTCTCTAGTCAACCCAGACTAACACGAGAGGCAAAGCCCACCTGTAAACTATTGGACATCCCTCACAGAATGGTCACAAGTAAAGGATGAGCCAGTCAAATACATTCCTCTAGTCCTTTAATGTTTCCATGCCCCCATTATCATGACCCCAGCTCTACCTTACAAATCTGACTGGCTACACTAGTACAGATAATATTCAACACACAGAATGCAGGACAGATAAACCCCACCAGGATCTGTAATGAGTGCAGTGATACCATGAGAGTAGGGGAAAGGTTGCAGGGAAAGGGGGAGGATGAGGGAACCAATGACAAGTATCAATGTATAACACCGCCTCCCCACACACACACAAGGGATGAACAGAAACATAGGAGAAGGGTAACAGTGGACAGTGAAAGATATGAAAGCAATAATAATTTGTAGTTTATCAAGGGCTCAAGAGGGTAGGAAGGTGGGGAGGAGGGGAAAAAAGAGGAGCTGATACCAAGGACTCAAGTAGAAGGAAAGTTTTGAAAATAATGATGGCAACATATGTACAAATATACTTGATACAGTTGATGTATAGGTTGTTGTAAGAGCTGTAAAGTCACCCAATAATAAATAAATAAATAAAATAGGGAGAGAAAAGGAAAGAAAAAGAGGAATACCGGGCTAAGCCACGGTGGCGTAGTGGTTGTGCGTGGGACTGCGGCCCACTGGGCCGGAGGTTCAATTCCAGCAGTGGGGCTGGACCTCCTACTCCCACCACCGGAGAGCAGTGATGCCCCCCCAAAAAAGAGGAATACCTTCAAGGAGATGGATTCACACAGTAGTTGCATGGATGAGTTCAAATATAACAAATGGAAAGACAAGACAAGATGGATAAACTTGAGCAAGATCAGGAGAGGAAAAAAGCAGATTTCCAAGCAGGGAAAGCACTTGTGACCCGTGGCCGGGAGGTGTTTGGATCTCGTCCAGAACTCGTTGGAGAGGACGATGGCAATGATGACCTGTGACCCCAAGAGAACAGGAAGGTGAGGAGTCTGTGGATGGAAAGGAGATAGATTTAAGCCTAAACATTCCAAAAGATGTAGAAGAGGCAGATATTACGATGGCCAGTCCTGAATGATTCATGGATGAAAACAAGTTAAACGAAGCTTCCTGGAAGTGGGCAGAGAATGAGGAAAATTGCTTTGACTTGGAAGAGGATAACGTAGGGGAAATGAGGCCATTGAGGGTGTTCCTGTTGATGAAAATCTTTTCACCCGGGAACACTGAGATGAACTTGAATTAAACACACGACTTAGACGAATGACCCAAACAAGTTAATGAACAAATAAAGTCAACTCATCCCAAGTTGAAATTGAGTTTACTAATTTTTCCACCTAGAATTCAACAGAATATGTTTATTTGCCATGCTGATTGTAGAGGGCTAACCCTCTCCCAAAAAAGGAATGTTTTCCCTATGTCTTCTCTCCTTTGACTACATCTCATTAGTTCATGACAAATTGAAATATACTGATCATTTCAAAAAACAACTGATTGTTGTAACTGTCCACTTAAGTAGGAAGTGTAACTGCTTTTATAACTTTTTGTTTTCATTTAGCATGTGCTATTACCAGGGACAAAATAAACCTAAATATAAAACAGCTTCCATTTAAAGGAAGGAAGAAACGCGATTCATAAAAGTAGACGAGGCCCAAATCATGGAAGAAGGGGCAATGACATTTTAAACATGAATCGAGGGGAAAGGGCATGGGTTGTCTTTTCCTCCCTAATTTCTTTTTTCTTTTTTTAATTAGAAATCATTTTATTGCTTTGCAATCATTGTTTTTCACAATACATCAATAAACATACTGTGCCAAGCACTTTCACATGTTCACTAATTTCTTAAGATAACATCGAAACCTGTTCCCACCTGAGTGTGCTGTCTTATGACCACATTTCTGAAACAACTAATTCCTTCAATAAATACGAGCTAAATTCCAGTCAACGATGGAAGAGAGCAAAAGCCATCCCACTAGCCTTCCTTAGGAAACACTAACAGCAAAAATAAAGGAAAATCCATCTTCCATGAAAGAAGGGTAGGATTATAACCTCAACCCACTAACGACAAAATATACTTGCCAAATCTGTTCAAGTATGGCTAAAATCTTAGGAAGTCTGGACCGAGAAACTCACAACAGGAAATCAATTTCCCTAAACATAAGCAGCACAGATTTAAAACGCAGGGCCAACTCTCCTTTGCTTGGGAAGACACTATCCAGGTGTCTGTGTGGACCAAGGGTGCAGGGCCCAGGGCCCAGGACAGAGGTCCATAAACACAAGCGGAGGTGAAAAACAATAAAACAAGCTCACACATTTTTCCCAAGATGAGAAGATTGCTGGAGGTAAAGAGGACAGAATACGTAACTGCCACAGACCACACAGTCAGAGACTGTGACCTCAAGGGACATCTATATGATCTGTGTGCACGGACAGAAAAGTCACAAAGTAGCCTGTCACATATTAGCACTGTGCTAACAATGTCCTTCTAACGATGAGCTCTGTGACGGTGGGATCCCTGGTTCACTGCTGTATCCCAGGCATGGAGGTGTTTCTTCAGAGCCTCACATAGAATAGGTGCGCAACAAATATGGGAATCAGACAAACCCACGGCCAAGGCGTTGATTCCAACTCAGCAGGGACACTAAAGGACAGGGAGAACAGCCCATAGGACTATCTTTACCCCAGGATCAGACAGGGGTCGCTGGTTTTGCTGTCGTCAACGTGCCAATCGATTGCTTCCGGGCGTGTTAGCTGTCATCCTGCAATGGCATGTGGTCAGAGGAGAGCAGTGACCTTTCAGAAGCAGACCACAGGCTCGTCTTCTCAGGTGCCTCTGGGTAGCTGTGAACCACCAACCTCTTGGCTACAAGTTGCATGCTTAACTGTCTCTCCTGTCCACTGACTCCTTTCCTAGTGACTCCCACTTGGATAGATCTCACTGGCAGTGCAAATTCAGTAAGTCCACACTAAATTTATACTCCAGACCTAAAACATCCTTCTCTGATAAGACTCCACCCACCCAACTGATCCAATCAGAAATCTCTAAGTTATTAATTATACCTTCCTTTCCTTTAGCCCTTACAGTCAATTCAGCCAGTTCTTCCCAACCACTCAACAGTATCTTCTGAGGATCTATAGTAGTGGTTCTCAACCCGGGGTCGTGACCCTTTGGGGGTCAAACGACCTTTTCACAGGAGTCACCTGACTCATAAAGTAGCAAAATGGCAGTTATGAAGTAGCAATTAAAATAATTTTATGAAAAAAAAAAGAAACTAATTTTATGGTTTGGGGGTCACCACAACCTGAAGAACTGTGTTGAAGGGTCACGGCATTACCACTGATGGCTGGTATCCTCACACTGCTCCCACAGGGTGAAGAAACCACAGTAAATTGAACAAAGTGCCTATTTTTGTGAAGTTACATCCATCCTCACATACGATGGATTTTACTGCCCACAGATACCTGGCCTCTATCTACTTCTGAGCTTCCCCACTGCTAGTGTAGTGCTGGCTACCTCCTCTCAAGGGTGGGCTACTGCAATAGATCAACAGGCCTTGTAATTCCTACTCTGACATAACCTTCGCCAATTACTTCTCCCAATCAGCAGCCATAGAATTACAAAAGACACACGTTTCTTCTTTCTTTATATACCTTTTACTAGCTTCCAGGTGCCTTTATGGGAAAAAAAAATTCCAGGAGCCAACACAACACCTCTCTCTCTCCACCTCTCTCTCCACCTCTCTCTCTCTCTCTCTCTCTCTCTCTCTCTCTCTCAGAAGAATGCACTTCAGAGGACAGTAGGAGGGCACAGCTTGGGGAGAGGAGTGCGTCTGTCCCATTAGAGCACACAGGAGAAACAAAAAGAATGGAGAGGGAGGAATGGACATCCTGGTCCACCCAGTCCAGAGAAAAATGTTCTTGCTCAGAGCAGACCTTATGGCCAGCCCTGCCACGTAACATGACGTCCCTCACTGAACCATGGCACTGTGGGGGACAGCACTGGAGACAGTGCGGGAATAGTGCGGTCTGGCCCCATCATGCTGGGGCGAGGCACTGAGGGCATGCGACAGAGCAGCAGGGGGAGCAGAGGGATGAATCCCCCGGGGAATACCAAAACAGGCTCTGGAGACAGTGTGGCACCCCATCAGACTGACTGGAAAACACTTGCAAAGGCCAACAAGCAGACCGTGAACTACCTATAGGCCTTTCCATTTTTGTCAGGGGCTTTCTTTTTCTTATTGTTATTTTGGTGTTTGTTGTTGTTATTGTTTTGTTGCTTTTGATTTCCTTTGTTGTTTTTTTGGTTCTGCCTAATTTTTGCACTTATTAATGTATATACATATCTAGCTGGATAAGATAGGCCGGATAAATAATTTGGAGATGAAAAAAATGGAACCAATGGTTCAAGGGGGGATACGGGAGAAGGGGAGGTGGGAGAAAGGAAGGGGGTGGGGCTAAGTGAACTAAAATCAATCAAAGGAAGGTCATAGGATGACTAGGGGGGCTTAATAAAGGGCAATGTAGCATCAAGGACTTAATAAACCCCAATGAAGGCCAAACATGAGGGTGGGATAAGGGAAGAGTAAAAGAAAATAAAGGAAAGAACCAGGAGACAAAGGACATTTATAGAGGCCTAAATACAAGAGGGTGTGTGTGTGTGTGTGTGTGTGTAATGAGAGGGGAATAGAACTATGTACTCATATCTATATATTAATAATTAAGGTTGCAGATGGACGTTGAGTCTTGACTCAAGTACTCCCTTAACACAAGAACACTTTGTTCTACCAATCCGGCATTCTGTGAAGTTCACTTTCTCCACACTAATCACTGAAGACAAAATGGATGCATAAGCAAATGCGGTTAAGAAATCTGATGGTGCCCAGTTATCAAGAAAAAAAAGCATCTGAGGTCTTAAAGACTTGAAGATAAACAAGCAGCCATCTAGCTCAGAAGCAACTAAGTCCACTCTGGAAGAAGCATACCAACCTGTGTCAATGGGATCAGATATTAGACGTATAAGACCCAGAACGTCTTAGAACAAAACCATACCCAAGGTGAATGGGGGGGGGGGGGGAGAGAACATGGAATAGAGACCCATTGCCCATCTATAAACAACTGGACATTCCCTCACAGAGGGGTCACAGGGAAGAGATGAGCCAGTCAGGGTATAGTATGGCACCAATGAAACACACAACTTTCCTCTAGTTCTTGAAGCTTTCTTCACCCCACTATCAGAATCTTGATTGTACCTTACAAATTGGTTTAGACCAGAGCATGCATGCACACTGCTACAGATAAGAGCTGCCAACACAGGGAATCCAGGATTGGTTCCTCAGGGCCAACAAGGAGAGTGGAGATACTGGGAGGATTAAGGGAGGGTAGATGCAGAAAGAGGGAATCCATCCCAAGGACCAACCTAGAACTACCTCCCAGAGGGATGAGTAACAGAAAAGTGGATGAGGGTTGATGGAGGACGATGTAAGATATGAAAACAATAACCAATAACCAATAACCGCCAAGGGCGGTGGCGGAAGGAGGAAGGAAGGGGGAAGAAATGCGGAGCTGCTATCAGGGGCTCAAATGGGAAGAGAATGCTTTGAAAATGAGGACGGTGACATATGTGCAAATGTGCTTGACATACTGGATGAATGTATGGATTGTGATAAAAGATGTAATAGTTCCCAATAAAAATATTTCTCTTAAAAAGAAAGCTGAATTTTTTTCAAGATCTAACTAAATGGACTGTTATTCCATGTTCACGGATGAATTAGGAAACTCCATACTGTTAACACCATTTTTCCATCCTGATTCAATGCCCTATAGATTCAGTATATTACAAGCAAAAATCCTGGCAGGCTTTCTTTTCTTGGTGGTGGTGGTGACTAAAATTGACAGGCTCGTTATAAAGTTCACCTGGAAATGTAAAAGATCTAGAGAGCCCACGGCTTTGAAAAAGAACAAAATTGGAGGACTACCACTACTTGGTCTCAAGATCTGCTATAAAGCAACGGTACTGAAGACGTGACAGTGGGGTCAAGACAGACAAACAGACCAATGAAGCAGAATAAAGAGCCCTACCCCACCCCCATATCTATGGACAACTGATTCACTGAATAGAGACTAGTCTTTACATCAAATAGTACTAGAACAACTGTGTATGCCCTGTGCACAAGAATAAACTTTGATCTCTACTTCACAGCATAGAACCTAAATGACAACAAACTTATCACAGACTTAAAAATAAATCTCTACAGCTTCTGGAAGCAAGCTTAGGAGAAAATCTTTGTGACCTTGGGTTAGGGAAACATTTCTGAAATGCACTAAAAGCAGAACTTGTAAAAAAAAAAAAAGATGATAATGTAAGACTTCAAAGTTCAAAACGGAATTATATCTCAATAGAGCTATTTAAAGAGAAGGCCAAGAGAGTAAAAAGACATGCCAAAGATTGTGAGAAAATATCTGCAAATATATACCTAAAAAAGAACTGAGAGCCAAAATATATAAGGATCTCTAACAATATTTTAAGAGACAATACAATTAGAAACAAAATTTGAACAGCCAATTCACAATATGACTGACCAACTAGCACATGAAAAGGTACCCAATCTCATTACTACACTAAAATGCTATGACCAAAAACAACAAACTCACTGCCCCGGAATCAATGCCGACTCCATTTTCCGTTCACCCACTCAAATGGCTAGCATTTGAAAGAGTGGCAATGTCAAGTGTTGATGAGAATGCAGCACAACTATAAAGCTGCTACTGGCAAAGTCCATTAAATAGTCACTCTATAAAGCAGTTAGGCAACTCCTTCAAAAGTTACCATACAGCTACCCCAGAAAACTGAAATGGATGCATATGTCCATACAAAGACTAGAAAATGAAGACTTACAGCAAATATCAGTAGGTGAATGGATAACATCTAAACTCAGGGATATTACTCAATAATAAAAGGGGATGGCCTTCTAATCGAATCCGCATCATAGAAACTCTACAGGACATGGTAAAACCTGCCCAGAGGGTTTCCAAGTCTAGAGACCATAATCAGAGTCAACTGCCACATCTCTATCCCACAGAGAAGCTGGGGTTCAAATGGTCAACATTTGGCTAACATCTTAGTTCTTAAACAACTAGCTACTCATTTCTTCAAAAGAGAATGAATTTCTGATACATGAAACACCATGGAAAATCTTAAAAATAACTGGGCCACAATTCCACCTTACAAATCCAGTAGGCCAGGGGATATACACTGGAGCCAGAAACATGGGGAATTCAGGACAGATGATCCCTTCAGGTCCAGTGGTAAGAGTGGTGATACCAGGAGGGTGGAGGGGAGATGAGGTAGAAAGGGAGAACCAACTACAAGGATCTACATATAACTTCTTCCCTGGGGTACAGAAAACAGGGAATTGGGTGAAGGGGCACATCGGAGAGTGTATGATATGACAAAATAATGATAATTTGTAAATTATTAAGGGTTCATGGGGGGCTGAGCCCCGGTGGCGTAGTGGTTGTGCGTGGGACTGCGGCCCACTCGGATGGAGGTTCAATTCCAGCTCACAGGAGCAAAGGCTGAGTCTCCTACTCCCACCACCTGATGGCAGTGATGCCTAAAATAATTAATTAATTGTTTAAAAAAGGGTTCATGGGGAAGGAGGAGGGGGAGGGCAGGGAAATAAAGGGAGGTGATACCAGAGGTCTAAGTAGGAGGAGAATGTTTTGAAAATAATGATGGCAACAAATGTGCAAACGTGGTCTGCATACAATTGAAGTATGTATTGATTGTGATGAGTTGTATGAGCCCCCAATAAAATAATCTAGTTAAAAAAATATCCAATTAAAAAAGAAGTTGCAAGCTGAGCCCCAATGGCGTAATTGGCTGAGTGCAGGACTGCGGCCCTCGGGCTTGGCAGTTCAAATCCAGCAGTGGCTCTCAGGAGCAGCACTGGGTAGCTCCCACAACCACCAGAGGCAGTGATGCCCCCCCCCCCCAAAAATAAAAGTTGTAAGGGGCTGAGCCCCGGTGGCATAGGTGGTTGAGTGCCGGACTGCGGCCCACGGCCTTGGTGGTTCAAACCCAGCGGCGGCTCGCTCCCCTGACCACCAGAAGGCAGTGATGCCCCCAAAAAACAACAAAAAAGTTGTAAAAGCATCCAATAAAATAATTTTAATAAAATAATAAATAAACAAAAATCAAAAATAACTGGGTTAAATAGAAGACAAGCAAGAGAACACATACAATTTTGTTTATATAAAAACGCAAGAAAACATAAGCTAAAAAAGAAAAAGAAAACAAGCTAATCTATAATGACAAAAGGCAGACCTGGGGATGGGCAGTGTGAGTCCATGACAAAAGACACAGGAAATTTGGGGGCGAAGAGTATGCTCATTAATCTTGGCTTCCCAGTTCTCTCCCTACATAGATCAAAACCTGTCAGAAGGTGTATCGTAAATATACCACGTCAAACAAATTCACAGCCACTGAGTCACAGCAACCCCTATGGTTTCTAAGCCTGTCACTGTTTACGGGAGTAGAAAGCCCAGTTTTTCTCCCTCGAAGCTGCTGGTGGTTTCTAACTGCCAATCATGCGAATCACAGACCAATGCATAAACACTACAGCAATAGTGGTCATATACAAATTAGATCTCAATAGTGGAGTTGAAAACATTTTTAAGAGTCTTGCAGACATTGTTGCTTTATGAAAAAAACCATGAAAGACTCCATCCGAATCTCCCCCCCACCTCCCATCACTGCCCTGGTGGGAGTAGGAAGTGCCCAGCTTTGCTCCTGCTGGATTTGAACCGTCAACCCTGTGGGCTGCAGTCCCACACACAACCACTGTGCCACCAGGGCTCAGCTTCCATCCAAATATTTTTTACATCCACTGTAAATTAACTGCATCTGAGAGTATAGGTCAACAGACAAACCACAAAAAGAATTTTGCTGCCATGCTTTTCTTTGCATATATAGAAAAGCATCTCATACTTCTTCAGAAGAGTATGACCCAAGACACTGGTGAACCTATGGTTTTCAAGTTCTATGCTACCAATAGTTGGGGATAAGGAGATTCCAGCAAGCTTAAGGCAACTTAACTACATGTGACTGCTCAGCAGGTTTTCTTCTGTTCAAGACTGCCACAGTAATGAATTCCTTAGAGGATTACAGAACTGTAAGAAGCACCACTATAGCAGTGAGAGAACCTCCTGCTGGTGTTAGAAAGTCCAGTTACTTATATATTTTGCTATGTTCTATGCAAGTCTATTATTAATTTATCGTAATAGACTTCATTCAACACATAAACGTAGATCCTTGTGTAGATCTCTGGGGAAACTAGGAGAGACAGGCAATAATGATCTTAATAAATAAGCTTATTCTATTGACTGTAATAACGGGCTGCTTTTTGCAAAGTCACTAGCTACTCTGGAGGATACCAGGTGAGGTTGTCTTGCTTCCTTATAGATTTACAGACTCAGAAATCCTAAGGCAGTGGTTCTCAAACTGTGGGTCACGAACCTTTTGAGGCGGTCAAACAACCCTTTCACAGAGGATTAAAATTTTGCTAAGAGTAGCAAAATGACAGTTATGAAGTAGCAACGAAAATAACGTTGAGGCTTGGAGTCCCCGCCACATGAGTAGCTGTAGTAAAGGTGGAGGCATCAGGAGGGCTGAGAACCACTGCCCTCAGGGGAAGCTCTACTCTCTCCTACAGGGTCTCCGTGAGTTGGTTTGGTACTATGTCACAAAATAGTAAGCCTTATATACTTCCCCTGCCCCAAATAATTGTAGGGCAGGTTAATGAAGGAATCAAAATTGGAAACATTATATAATAAAAAAGTAAAGTACTAGAGACTGGTTGTCATAGCCACAAGAAATCTGTTACACTAATAAACCCACTGCCACCGATTCAAACTCAAAAGAGGCCCTATCCAGAATTCCAACCAAGGTCAAAGCAGCAGACAGCTGCATCTTTTTACCTCAGCGTGCTTGGGGCTCGCAGGCCGATGTCCAACCTGAAGCACCCCCAGGGCTGCTTCTTACACTCAAGAACAACTCTTAGGGTCATCGAACTCCGCGCAAGCCTGCTGCCTCTTCCGTTTCAGAAGATATAAATCATTACAGGAGGAGATGGCCTCATCTTTTCTCAAGAGCGGCTGCCGAGTTTGAACTGCTGATTTCCCACTTAGCAGAACACGCCATCTCAATTTGAAATGACCTAGTCCACGCCTCACAGTTTGCAGATGATGTTAAATGATTGACCCCATCACTCAGTTCTTGGCAGAGATAAGGACCTGAATCTCCTGCTCACATCTCAGGCACGGCTCTTGTGATGTCAAATAATTACGAGAAAACGTTTTCATCTGTTCCTACAGAAGGAAACTGTGGAGAGTTTGGGAGTTTGACTGGCCTAGGTGCTATCATTTCATTGTTCTGCTATTTATGGTAAACTAACTTACTGCTCTAAATGTGGTTCTTCCCATCTATTAAAAAAAAAATCAAACTCACTGCAATCAAACTGATTTTAGTGAAAGATGATGATAATTTTTTTGTGACTGAGTTTCTATGAAAATTAGAGCAGTTTATATAAAATATTTACATGTAGTATGTAAATGTGGTATGGGATATATGAATTTTGATAAACCTTACTAGACTATAAACCTTTTGTAGGAAAACACTGAACCTAATTTAATGCTTAATGTAAATGTTCAAACAATATGTGTTAATCTGTCAATATTTCAGCTGTTAAAATGTGGCACATGGTATCATAATGCATAAAACTATGGTGGAAACAATCACATTAACTGAAGACTCCAGTGTATGCTGCAAAATGTTTGGGACTATCTTTTCTAAATAGGGAAGCTTTACATACTAAACACTATGCCGTGGGGTCTTTTTGTACCAAGAAAATAACTCCTAGCATGAAAAACAGCTTCTGGAGAAAACAAAGCAGCTTTTTGCATTTTATCTCTCTTGCACTTCACCGATGCAATGTCTTTGCGCCTGGGCTCACAGAGAGGACTGAAAAAGAAAGGGAAAAAAATCCCAGCAGACTACAATTCCAATGCCTGCCATCACAGAGCAATCTGGCAGCTCCTTGAGATTTATAACCAACATTTTAGCTGACAAAAGCAACAATGCCCCAAACTGAACCAAAGATAAAGGAATTCAAACTGCTAACAGTGTTTGGTGGCCATGGATCTCACCTTACGCAAATGATTACATATTTCAGTTGAGTTTCAAATGGAAAAACAGTCATGATGATTACTCTGTAAAAACAGTTCCTTCCTTCACTATAGGATGAAGCCTTCCGCCTCCCCCACCCAAGACCCCAGCCTTGGCCCCTTGGGTATCAAAGGGAAAGAACCATCCTGAAGCTTCAGATAATTAAATCACAATGCACAGACTAGTAAGTCAAAGTGCCTAGCGAAGATTCATAGGAGGCTATGCAAATCAGTTCTGGAAAGGTAAGAGGAGGGTACTGTGCCCCATTATTCTGAATGAAGACATCCCTGCAATGCTGGATGTTAAAACCTTTGTTCTCGAGCCAAGCAATTAAGGCATGGGTTTTTAAAACTACATTCCAGCCCCTACCCCTACCCCCCTTGCAGGTCAAATTAGGCTTTCTAAAACATGAAAAATCTTTAAAGATATTAATAAAAACAACAATAAACAATGAAGAAAAAGCTTTTCCCTCCTTTATTTTATTTCTCTGCTATATGTACAAGGCTTTCACTGAAGCTATTTTTCTACCATTTTGCTACACCAAAGAGAAAACAAAGACTGCTACAGATTACCTGGATCACAGGACAGATCAGCAGACCAGTCTGAGCTCAAAAGGCTCATTTCCATGGAGTAGATGAGAAAGAAGCCCTCGCCAGAGCACCACTCCCGCAGCAGTCGCAGGCTTCCCTTTATGTATACACATTCGACAGCCTTGGAAAGGCAGTTGTCTGATGATTTGACTGACCACAAGGGGGACGGTAAGAAACCCCACCTCTTCTCCCACCCCCCATCATCTACCCTCAGCATCCCAAGGCCAACACTGCGCTGCTAATGGATAGGCAGAGAACAGCATCTATGTACATCTCTCTATAAGAGTTCATCTAAAAATAAAGGCTAAAGAAAGCAGATCTGGGGTGACAGTTTCTTAAGGAAGCAGGCGAACAGCTGTCACAAAAACAAAAATACTTGTAAAAATATCCAATTATAGAGCCACAAAAAAACTGATTTTCCTCAGAATTTCATGAATATGGTATGATTTTTCTTTTTTAGATAGCATGTATGGTTATCAAAAAGTAAGCCCCTTAAATATCTTACATATTATTATTGTTATTACGCATTTCCCCAGAGCTAGATAAATCAAATTAATTTAGGGCTTACTTCCCCCCAACTATCCCCCAAAAGTCTCCTTTTGTTGGTGACTCCTTCAAAGAGAATCTGGGACAGGAGGCAGGGTGGGTGAAAGCTGATAAGAAAACAGAGGGAGTAAACTGTTTTCTGCCCCAATAAGCCTAATTAAGTTTTTAAGCAAGGCTAGGAGGGTTGAAATTTCTTCATGCTACTCTTGTCAGTTTGTGTTTGATTATCGTCAATCTTCCCTGGTTTCTAACCATGCCCCTGGCATTATAATGTCTGGCACTCAGTTAACTAGCATCCCTGCCATTTACAGGAGAATGAAGCAGGGACAAGAAGCACTCTCACCCAATGTAATCCTTAGAAGCCATGTAATTTTGCTAAACAGTACTGTGCCGCAAACGCAGCGCTCTAACAAAAATGCAGTGCTTGATGGAAGGCACTTAAGCCCCGATTTTCCCTTTTCTGAAGCATCAATCCAGCGGGCAGTTTGAACCCATATAATTTCTAAAAGCCATCTATAGAAATGAAGAACCAGTTCTTTCTTTTAAAGGAGAGAGTCCTGAGGCATATAAACACATCAGATTTGAAATTAAATCCCAGTAATCACATCACCCCTATGAATTATAACTCATGGTTCAATGAATTTATACATGAATTCACAGACCAGAGAAGGCACAGTTAGGCTACAAGGAACCACACACCATTGTAAATATCTCTCAAAAATTCAGAGCTGGCTGAGCCTCGGTGGTGCAGTGGATAAGTGCGGGACTGGGGCCCACTGGCTTGGCAGTTCAAATCCACCAGCAGCTCTCCAGGAGCAAGGCTGGGCCTCCCACTTCCACCAGAGGGCAGTGATGTCCAAAAACAAACAACAATAAAAATCCAGAGCCACCCAGTCAATACAACTGCCCTTGTGAGTTGGCGACTGTTACTCTATGGGAGTAGAATGTCCAGCCTTTCCTCTAAAGAGCTGCTGGTTCCCACCTGCTGACCTTGCAGTTAAAAAAAACAAACTCACTGTCATTAGGTCAATTCTGCCTCAAAGCAAATGTATAGAACAGGATGGAGCCACCCCAGTGTAGTTTCTGAGATTGTTACAGGAGTAGAAAGCCTCCTATTTCTCCCACGGAGCTGCTGGTGGTTTTAAACTGCTGTCCTCTCAAGCTAGCAGTCCAATGTGCAACCAGTATGCCACCAAGGCTCCCTCCAGCAAAGATATTCTGCACAGTTTTCTCAACTACAGGCTAATATTTAGTAATACTCTTCCTGGACAATTTACTGCATGTATAACTTGTGAGTAGTGATCACAAAAAACAATTCAGATTTGGGAGTAAGACTAGATGACCGAGTACTAGTATCATCACCACTCTGCCATCTTTCCTAGGGTTTCCATGATGCCAGGGCCCTTCTCACCAGCCCACCTACCCTAAGAATCAAGAAGCTCCGCATATATTAAAGTTGTGTTGATTTATACTGGTATTTATACTGGTATAACAATTACACCAGAACCCAAGGCCAGCTAATTTCATCATGTCTTAACATCTCTCTCATCTTAGAGGGCCAAGAATTCTGTCTCGGTAGCACCTCTCTTTAAACAAAAGCCACCAGTGCCCACTCTCTAAAAACCTTCTAGCCACTTACTCTGGGGCTTGTGCCACAATCTCAGCTTCTCCACTTTGCCCTCCTTGCCTTAAATACAACTGTACTCACCCACAAAGACCCTATCTCCCTTAGCGCATCCCTGAGTGGGCTCACTCAGCACTCGAAACTCCAAAGCTTTCAGAGGCCAAAACGAACCTTATTTTCTCAATCCCTCCAGATACCCAAATAACCATAAGCACATAATGAAAGACACTCAATTTCTGGGAATTGTAGCTTAAGGCCAAAACATGATAAAGAGGGAGTGCACTAAACAGAATGAATATATATACACGTGACATACTCGGGCTCCATTCCCGCTCCCCTCATTGCTGGTGGAAATGTAAATTAGCACAGTCATTCTAGGAAATTGACAGTTTCGACTAATGCTAAGGCAGCAATTCCACACCTGGCAGAAAGCGAGTGAAATGGATCACCGGTAAGGGATCCCCAGCTAGGTTTCCACTAACCCTGCAAGCAAACCCAGCAAACCCAGCAAACTCGAGTGGCTTGCTATGCCCATCCTCAACTATTACTGATGTTGCCTGGGATCCACTTGCAGTTACAGCACCCACCAATGTATGAAGTGCCCCTGGGAAGTCATCCTCTACAGCCTGGGACATCCCCAGGCTGATCTGCCCACTGGTGAGCCAGCTGCTTCTGTGGCAAGGCCACTGTCCTGTTCACTGTGTTAGTGTCCCCAGAGTGATTGGAATGGTTGATCACCAATGACCTGGCTCAGGATGCCACAAGACATAGGCTGGCAGCCAGCCCACGGAGGCCAGTACTTAGGCCCCAGGAACAGCCACCAAGCCCACTGGCAATTCCCTGTCTCTCTTCTTCACATGTAGCTCTAACTGGCACTCCATGTGCTGTCCCTGCTACTTTCCAGGAAATCTAGGATTATTGCAAAGTAAAGTTTACTGAATAGTTAAGCTATGGAACTAGAAATCAAAATAGCGGGTGCTTTCAGAGGGTAGTAATCATGAGAATGAAAAGACATTCCTTCAAAGAAAACTCGAGGTTGGTTTTTCTGATGCAAAGACTTCGTAGCAGCCAAAAGGCATATATTGAACATCAAAATTTTAAGTGTGCTCTTCAAATAACACAATTAAGGAAGTGAAGGATAAGCTAAAAATAGGGAGAAATTTTTCAAAACACATTAACAGTAAATAACTCATTTTCAGAGCCCTGGTGGTGTGTAAGCCATGAACCCCAACAGTAATTCAAAACTAGCTGCTTTGCAGAAGAAAGATGAGACTTCTACTGCAGGAAAGATTTACAGTGTCAGAAACACACAAGGGTAATTCTATCCTATCCTATAGGGTCGCTATGAGTCAGAAGAGACTTCATTGTAGTGAGTTTCTGGTTAAGTAACTTAGTAAGATGACAATTCAGTATTTTTAAAGATATGGATACTTTATAAAAGGAAAAATGGCAACTAAGCAATGACATGTTTTCAACATCATTAGTGATTAAAGGAATGCAAATAAAAATTGCATATCCGGGCTGAGCTCCGGTGGC
>PVJH01002714.1:0-56668 GCA_004026705.1 Nesogale talazaci | reverse complement strand
GGGTGAGTGATTAAACAGTGTCAAAATTCACCAAAGTATACATTGAAAAAGGTACTCTATATCGTTTTTAACGTTTATCTCAGTTTATTGTTGTTTTCTTAGGTAAAATGAAGAGAAAAGGTCTAGGTATGTGAGAACAAACATTAAACTGACCAGCTTTTCTTCATATATAAGACATTAAAAACTAGGTTATGCCCCACTTAATTCTCAATAAAGAATCCAGTCTATAGCCATTACCATCCTGAACTTGCCTGATCTGGTCTCAATAAAAAAAATCCATTCATTTAAAACTAAAACAACAATCTAAAAGTTGTTCTTTTAGGTAAATATAAAATCATTAGAATTCCTTTTTTTTTTTAGATCATTTTATCGGGGGCTCATATAACTCTTATGACAACCCATACACACATCCATTGTGTGAAGCTTTTGTACATTTGTTGCCATCATTCTCAAAACATTTTCTCTCTACTTAAGCCCTAGGTATCTGTTCCTTATTTTTCCCCTCCCTCCCCTACTCTCCCAAACCCTTGATAATTTATAAATTGTTGGGCTTTTTCCATGTCTTACACAGTCCGATGTCTCCCTTTACCCACTTTTCTGTTGTCCATTCCCCACAGAAGGGGTTATATGTAGATCATTGCGATCAGTTCCCCCTCTCTTCTCCATCTCCCCCTGACCTTCCTGGTATCACTACTCTCATTATTGATCCTGAGGGGTTTATCTGTCCTAGATTTCCTGTTTTCAGCTCTGATCTGTACCAGTGTCCATACTCTGGTCTAATTGGATTTTAAGATAGAGTTGGGGTCATGATAGTGGGGGGAAGAAAGCATTAATGAACTAGAGGAAAGTTGTGTTTCATTGGTACTATGCTGCACCCTCCCCATGACCCTTCTGTAAGGGGATGTCCATGGGCTTTGGGTCATTTCCACTCAGCATTCCCCCTCATTCACAATGATATGATTCTTTGTTTTTATCCCTGATACCTGATCCTATCAACACTTTGTGATCATACGGGCTGGTGTACTTCTTCCATGTGGACTCTGTTGCTTTTGAACTCAGTGGCCACTTGTTTACCTTCAAGACTTTAAGACCCCAGATGCTATATCTTTTGATAGCCGGGCACCATCAGTTTTCTTCAACACATTTGCTTATGCACCCACTTTGTCTTCAGCGATCAAGTCGGAAAGGTGAGCACCATAGAATGCCAGGATAATAGAACAAAGTGTTCTTGCATTGAGGGAGTACTCGAGTAGAGAGGTCCAATGTCCATCTACTACCTTGATACTAAAATTATATGTACATACATCTATTTACCCATCCTCATATATAAATATATTTATATATGTACATGCCTTTCTTTAGACCTCTATAAATGCCCTTTGCTTCCTACTTCTTTCCTCTATTTCCTTTTACTTTCCTTTATCCCACTATCATGCTCAAATCTTTGGAATTCTATAGGAAAATAAATCTTTTATTTCAAAAATATAATTTGAAAGAATGAATATTTTAGAAATTTGATCCCAAACTCTAAGCATATATTTGTAAAAACAGAAAACATTTTTGTGAGCAATATATCAATAAAATAACTTTAACAAATACCACATCAGGTGAGCAAAAGTCCGTATCAAATCATAAATGTTAATAGCAAGTACCCTTGATAGAATGTGATAAAACTGGCACTTCTGTGCTCACGATGCCCCGCCCCCCCAAAAAAAAATTCCTAATCCCATTCTTATGATGAGCAACACATTTTCAATACAGAAACATTCTTCAAAATACCTGCCCAGCAAGTACTCTTCAGAACTGTTAAGCTCACAAAACAAGGGCAGTTTGTGAGTAACCGTCACAAACAAGAGAGCCTAGAGGACCATTAAACGCCATGTGGTATCTGGATAGGACTTGATAACGACACACAGAGAGAGCTCAGGGAGAAATGAAATCCTAAGAATAATCTATAGGTTTTTAAGACAACCTCACTGATAGACACTACAGAAAAAGAGGGAAAAAATAGATAGTAATAATAATTTAAACAGGAAAGGGGAAGTTGCAAAGAGAAGGGGGTTGAGAAAAGGATTGAACAGGTGGTCATTTAACAAAGCATCATTACAGCTTTGGTAAGAATTTATATTAGAAGGCATTTTTGTATTTATTTAGTGGAAGAAGAGAAAGAATAGAAGGAAAGATCCAAAAGATGATCTAACAGGGATGTTAAAAATACTCTTCCCACTGCTTATACAACTGTACTGCTCTTTTGATATCAATCTCAGGACTTTCATGGATTACAGTGACACTCCATTTTGATGCTTGCTATCTAGTTTCAAAGTAAAATAGGTTACTAATTAATGTATTTTTTGTTTGTTTTTAAATCATTTTATTGGGGGCTCTTGTACAAATCTTATCACACTCCATCCAGCCATCCATTGTGCCAAGCACATTTGTACATTTGTTGCTGTCATCAATGAGAAGACAACCTTGAGAAGACAAAACTGGGCGGGCAAAGGGCTGTATGGAAGGGAAGGTCATTTGGAATAACTGGGTTTTTTTTTTTTTTTTTTTGAGCTTTGAAACCTCAGTAAGTCTCAATTTCCTCACAAATGAGAAGGGCAAAAATAAGTACTTGCTTTATAGAAATGTTACTGAGGATTAAAAGGATTTGGGTATAGTAAGTAATACACAAATACCGATTTCCCTTAAAGTCTTCTCCAATAGAGAAAAAAACTTTAATTCCCATGTAAGTTTTCTATTCCACGAAGAAATGTTTGAGTCTTATTTTATCACTTAAAATTTTTTTAACTTTTTCATTATTAATGCATTCAAACAAAAATATTTGTCATGCTGTTCCACAATCCTTTGAAAAATTTCTAGCACATTTTCCCAAAACCGACATGAAAATTATCAAAGCTACTGAGATGTGAATATGGTTCCTTACCTTATTCAGTAAATGCCAAAAGAATCAGATGTAGTAACACTGCTGGACAGAAATTAAAAGTCTTACAACCATGCAATTCTACCGTAGTGTAGCAGTTACTAGAGTAGACATCTTTCTTTTCTTCTTACTTTTATCCATCTATGGGGTACGCCATGTTATGAGGATCTTGTGAGAAAAAGAAAGGCCGGGTGATCTGTTCCTGAAAAATAAGCCACTGAAAAGGCCATGGTGCCCTGTTCTCCTCTGATACACATGGTAAACGCCATGAATCAAAATCAACTTGATGGCAACTGGCTTTTTGGTTTGGTGACCTTGGGAAGGAGATTTGGGGCAGGTTCAGAATAAAAAATATTTGAACCAGGATTACTGGGGACAAGCTTTGATCAGATTAATTTACCTGTTGCTCACAGCCAAAAAAAGAAGAGAGCAGTCAATACTTTTGTGGACAAATAGAGAACTTGATATTTGAATCAAGATTATATATAGTACACACTGTATTATTTTATAGTCCATGAAAGATTTTAATTTTATTTTATTTTTAATAGAAATCATTTTATTGGGGACTCTTACAGCTTTGATAATAATCACATTTGTACGTATGTTGCTATCATAGTTTTCAAAACATTTTAAAGAAACTCTACCAAAGCATATATGCATTTTAAAATCTTGGTCCTTAAAAATGATCTTTTTGGTATTGTTTTCTATTTTTAACCAATCCTGCCTACAGAGCCCAGCAATAGAAGATCAATTATCGAGTGGAATCTTTTTTACTACTTTCCCTTGTCATGGTTAGAAGCAGTAGAAGGGGGTAAGTACATATGATTTCTGCAATTTGTCCCTTAAAAGACCTTGTCCTAGTTGAGAGGTGCTTCTCCCTTCTCCCCAATGAGCTTCTCTGGTGGTGCTGTACTAACCACAAGGTCACCAGTCACCCCTAAAAAAATAAAGCAAAGCTAGCTGATCTCAAAAAGATTTACAATCTTGGATACTCTATGTGCAATGAGTTTCCTATGAGTTAGAACACATTCAATGGCATGGGTTTAATTTGGTTTGGTGGTAGCGTCAGGAATAGTAGTAGGTCACTAATACTTAGGCATGTTGGCCAGGTCCACTGACTGAAGGATACAAGGTACACAGATCTCAGAAGCATCACCTAATTGTCCATTTAAAGTTTAACCAATTAGTCATGAGACTTTCGGTAAGAATTATGTGAAATAAAAAGGAACTTAAAGTAATAACTGACCTCATGAATTTAAATATTCTTTCAAATACCTTTTTCTTCAAAGCCAAACTTTTCTCACTCAATCTCAAGTTTCTTTAAGTTCACAATCAACATCCAGAATTTCTAGATTTTTCTCTTCGTTTTATTCCAATATTTTATATGTCACAATAGTCTTGTTCAATTCTATAGCCACTTCCCGGGTTCAAGAAATCCTCATACTTTGCAATATTGCCACGCATTTCATTCTAATCATCTACCAGATTTTCTTTCCCAGTTAAATATAAAATAAATTAACAAATGAAAAACAAAATAGCATTAACAAATATTTCCCTGTTTATAAAAGACTTTATATAAGTCTAGAAAATACTAATAAGCATACAAACAAAACTTATGTATATCTCATAACCCAGAAAGTTAAACATTAGTACTATTCTATTAGTATATTTTTCCTAAACATCTTAAGTTCATGTTTGAAATTTTATCTCCTAGTTTTCCCATCATTGAAACTTCCCCACTAAAGTTTATTTCAAAATGTTCTTAATGCTTATATAATATTCTATCAGATGGAGTCCAACAAACAGTCCTTGAACTATTTACAGGCTTTTTTTTTTTTGGCCTTGGTTTTTTGTTGTTTTGTTGCTTTCTTTTGCTCTGTCTTGTTTTTGCGCATGTTATTATTTCCTCAGGTCTATCTAGATAAGAGAGTCTGTATAAACAATCTGGAGAAGAAAACAATGGAACATGGGAGAAGGAGAGGTGTGGGAAAGGAAGTGGTGTGAACAAACCCAAGGACAAGGGGACAACAAGTGATCCAAAATCAATGGTGAGGAGGGTGTAGGAGGCCTGGTAGGGCTTGATCAAGGGTAATGTAACTGAGAGTTACTACTGAACCCCATATGAAGGCATGATAATGGGACAAAAGGAAAGTAAAAGGAAACAGAGAAAAGAACTAGGAGGCAAAGGACATTTATGGAGGGCTAAAGAAAGACATGTACATATGTACATATATTTATACATGAAGATGAGGAAGTAGATTTATGTACATATACTTATAGGCTTAATATCAAGGTAGCAGGTGGACATTGGACCTCTCTACTCAAGTAGTCCTTTAATGCAAGAATACTATTATATTAAATTGGCATTTCATGATGCTCACCTTCCCAACAGGATTGCTGAAGGCAAAGTGAGTGCATAAGCAAATGTGTTGAAGAAAACTGATGGTGCCCAGCTATCAAAAGATATAGCATCTGGGGTCTTAAAGGCTTAAAAATAAACAAGTGGCCATCTAGCTCTGAAGGAACAAATGCCACATTGAAGAAGTACACCAACCTGTGTCATCACGAGGTGTCAAAGGGATCAAGTATCATGCATCAAAGAACTAAAAATTGCATCATTGTAAATGAGGTGAGGTACAGATTGAGGACCCAAAGCCCATCTGTAGGCAACTGGACATCCCCTTACAGAAGGTTGTGTGAAGGAGACGAGCCCGTAAGGTTGAAGTGCAGCAATGATGAAACATACAACTTTCCTCTAGTTCTTCAATGCTTCCTCCCCACCACTATCATGATCCCAATTCCACCTTACAAGTCTGGTTAGACGCGAGGATGTAAACTGGTACATTCAGGAAACAGGAAATTCAGAACAAATGATCCATTCAGGACCAGTGGTGAAAGTGGCAATACCAGGAGTGGAGGGGAGGTGGGATAGGAAGGGGGAACTGTTTCAAGGATCTACATATAACCTCTTCCCTGGGATTCGGACAACAGGGTAGTGGGTGAAGGAATATACTGGAAAGTGTCAGATATGATAAAAGATTAATAATTTAAAAATTATCAAGGGTTCATGAGGGAGGGGGATTTGAGGAGGAAGGGGGAAAATAAGGAACTGATACCAAGAGCTAAAGTAGAAAGCAAATGTTTTGAGAAGGATGAGGGCAACAAATGTACAAAATACTTGGCATGCATGGATTGTGATAAGAGTTGTATGAGGCCCTAATAAATGATTTTTAAAAATTCTATCAAATGACAGTAATTCATTGACCCCAGGTTATGACTGTTATGCTACTCCTTGTTATAACGGCCTCTATGTAAGTGGTTCGAAACCTTCCTAATGCCGTGGCCCTTTAATATAGTTACCTATGTTGTGGTGACCCCAACCATAAAATGATTTTCATTGCTACCTTGCAACTGTAATTTTGCTACTGCTATGAATCACACATTGATTCTGTGAAAGGGTCAGTGGACCCCCAAAAGGGTCTCAACCCACAGGTTGAGAACCACTCTTCTAGGTTTTCTTCAGGTCATCTTTACATAAAAAATAACAACTAATGAGTACAAGAAGAAAATGTTCTAAAATGTTCTAAATGTGATGGCTGCACAACTTTTTTTAATGTGAATACGTTAATAAAATAGTTTTAAACAATTTCTTAATGATAACTAGATCTGTACTTCCTTAAGGTCTTTATCCCAAACTGTAATGGCTGGATTAGGGTTTAAGCACTTTAGGCTAACAGCTATTTTGTTAAGGTATCTCCTGTAAAGGTTAAGTCAAATGTTGAGTGTAAGAAAGCTCCTCCCACCCACTGAGCACGGCTATGCGTCACTTAACATCCAGAATATGTTCTGTGAAATACGATATTATATGACTTGGACACTGTATAAGCACCACATCAAGGTCTGGTAGTGTGTTTTCTGTAAGCATCTCTAACTTCCTGCCTACCAGTGATCATTAGTGTCCTGAGAAGTGGTTTCCTCTTCTGCCTGGTCCTCAAACCAAATCATTAGCAATTTCTCCATACGTAAGAGCAACCCTTGCTCTGTATTTCTGGCAGCCTAGTAGCTTTCAAGGGAGCCAATTTGTAGCAGTTGAGACTTTTTGTTTTTGTAGATTGTGGTGTATGTCCAGTGTGATGTGCCTCAAGTGAGAGCAGTAACAATTCACTGATTTTCTACCTCCTTCCCCTAGTGGTATAATGGTTTAAGCATTGAGCTGCAATCTGAATGGTTAGAACCCACCAGCAGCTCCACAGGAGAAAGACTGAACTTTCTACTCCTGTACAGTTACAATCTTAGAAACCCACGGAGTCACTGTAAATCAGCATTGACTCAATAGTGGTGCCACTGTTGTTGAATAACCTTTTGTTTAATTTCCAAATTGATACTTCTCCATTGTCTCTTTTGTTTTGCTTTGCTTTGTTTTGTTTTGTTTTGGGGGGAGACATCACTGCCCTCTGGTGGAAGTGGGAGGCCCAGCCTTGCTCCTGGAGAGCTGCTGCTGGATTCGAAGCGCCAAGCCAGTGGGCCGCAGCCCCGCACTCAACCACTATGCCACTGGGGCTCAGCCCTCTCCATTGTCTCTTGCTGCATGCAGCCTGATTCACTAATTCTGGTTTTGCTGTGTTTGGGAGTCATGATATATACTTCACAAGAAAATTAAACAGATAAAAAAATGTTACAACACTTAAGAGACGAATGACATACAGTCTTGGATGCTGCTACCTAGGAGTCAAGGCATACATGGTTACATGGAAAACACAGTGAAAAGTAAAGTACGCGTGTAAGCCAGTAATGTGGGTATTTATTATTTCTATTGACACAAACATATTGCAGGTTCCATATGTTATACAATTGCACTGAACACTGTACTTCTGCTACGATTGGGATCTCTAAACTGTCCTATAGCCTTATGGATGACTGATTTACATGGAGTTGAATGTGGTCTGCATGGAGGTAATATGATGCATAACTATAGCTGTATTACAATTAGTTTAAATATCATGAAAACGAATATTTAGTTTTCTAAGCAGTAGTGTAATCTGAGTGTAAAAATCCAAGTTTGTTTTTGAAAAATAGTTGTGTGTGCTTTAGAAATGAAAGCAGACACTAGTCACTAAAGAAACTGGTGTCCCAACGATGTAGATGTATAAAGCCATTAACTGTCTGGGGGCAGGATATCGAGGGGCTTTAGCTTCTTGTTCCACTACAAGAAAACAAGAAAATAAATCATGGCTAATGTATGATTTTAAATATGATTTATACAAAACAGATACTAGGGCACTCCAATCAACAGACCCTTACTTAAATGAAAAAGTTCTGATTCTACATTTAAAAATTGGTAAAGGAATGTGTTTTGCATTGAAATAAAACTACTTAAGGTTTGTATAAATGGTTTTTTAGTTAGTAATTTATTCTATCTGTTGTTTTCCTTTAAATGGATCAAATGAATTTATGCAGGATGGATTTTACCCAATGACTACAAGCATGCCATGCCATTAGAAGTGAAACATGGCTGCATTCAGGTGACATTTCTCCTAGGCTGCTGTCATGACCACATACAGGTGTGTGGATTACATTAATGGGTCTATTTCTAGGAGTATTCTCTTTGTCTTTAGTTTGTTTGTTTGTTTTCTGGGCATCACTGCCCTGGTGGGAGTAAGAAGCGCAGCCTTGCTCCTGGAGAGCTGCTGCTGGATAGGAACCGCTGACCCCGTGGACCGCAGTCCCACACTCAACCACTATGCCACCGGAACTCAGCCCAGTTTTTAATTTTTAAAATTAACTTACAGTTGGTTTTTTCTACTGCTGACGTCTATTTGTAGCAAATTATACTCGCCTTTATTTACAATACCTAAATAAGGCTTCCCTTGGAAATAATGGTCATGGTGCTACAGAAAAATATTAAGAAGCTATTCGGGACTTCTATGATGGTGGCAACTGCTACATTAGAGAATATCCAAATAATGTAAGTAAGGAAAACAAGGGCCTACAAGAGCAAGGCAAGTTTCTTAAGGTGCAAACAAGACCAATGTTTTGTCTAAGTTTGCCAGACACATGTCTGACCAGTTTCCCTTATCACAAGTTGCACATTGATGAATATTGGGACTGTCTCTTCTCTTAGAGAAAACCCAAACCAGATAGCTTTAAGACTCATGTAGCTTAAGTTGTCTCTGGCTGGATTTAAGCATGTCTTAATAACTTTTGTTACCAATTTCTGGAAAACATTAGGCAGTCAGTAAATATTTCAATGAATAAATGGACAAACCTAAATAAGAATTACAGTGCTACAGCATAAGAACTCATCTTGGGCATCCAGTGCTGGGAACTTTATTATCTTTATTATCTTATCTCTGTCGCCATCATCTTCATTTAACTGCAACTTAAACAGTCATGCACTGCATAATTTTCATGTGGGAAATGTCTGACTGTATATACCTTCAAGGTCCTTTAAAGCTATGATAGATGTCAAGAACTCCTGATTGAAAATGGGGAAAGAATGCCACAGATTTTTCTCAGGCAACCCATGCATCTCATGTTTCTGGTATACTAAGCAACTGCTCTTACCGGCATCTAATGAACCGTACATATAGCAAGGGCAATTAGTACCTGTGCCTTGACAGTCGTAATAAATACCTGTGTATGGCTTATTTATGTGTTTTACTACTTTTTCTACCTAAAAAGTTTGCTGTTGATACAAGCATCCAATCTTGTGTATGACTGTTACACAACTATTGCTCTGCTTAATTTCTTTCAAAATATTACTGTAAAGTGCATCGCAGTTCCCAAGCACAGTAAAAACCCGTGTCAGTGATAGCAGCAGTAAGAGGCAAAGGACTATTGATTTGTAAGTGAAACAATCTGTTACTAAACAATAAGGACACTAACTGCTGCCACTGAGTCCATTCCAACTCAGAGCAAGCCTACAGTATATAGGGTTTCTGCGGCTGAAGTCCTTCCTGCAGCAGATGTCCTCATCTTCCTTCTGTGGAGTGGCTGGTGATTTTGCAATTCTGACCTTGCGGGTAGTAGTTTAATGCCAACAGCAATGCCAACAATGCTCCTCATATTACAGCACAGGAGGCAGAAAATCAGTGCATGCTACTGCTCTCAATTTAGGCATGTCGCGCTGGACAATCATAAGGATTCACAAAAACGAAAGTCTCCAAGTTATTCAGGGTTGGCTCCACTGAAAGCTACAAGGCTACAAAAAATGCGTGCAAGTCCTCTAGCCCTCTATCAGATGTTGAGAAATAGCTAAGGATACAGACTGAGGACCAAACATAAGAGGAAGTAGCTCCTCATCAATTGAGGATCACTGGTAAGGCAGAAAGTTTGTTTGAGAAACTTACAGTAAAAGCAAGACTACACTTTGGAATGAAGTTCAAATAATGTCAACATTGCATAGCATCCTAATTCACAGTTTATGTCATGGACATTAAAGAGCTCATGACTATACAACTGGTTAGGATTATACAACTCACCTAGAAAGCCATTACATTTAGGTCAACTAGAAAAGTTTACTTCATTCTTCTTCCAAAATACATCTATTGGTCATTTCTTCCCACCTTAATGTTCACTTTCCTTGATGTTATAAGACTTCAGGAATTCCTAAACGACTTTGGCTTTCATGTCAACTTGATGTACCTGTGTGGAAGTTTGGGGGATACCACAAGTAGCTCACAGTATCAATCAGCCCCACAGTCTGATGACACCTCCTTGAAGGTGTGGTCTTTTCATAAAAACCACTATGGAGAACATCTCTCTTGCTGTTCTTCACCTCCTCATTTGCCTAGATTCTGCGTCTGGCTCCAGGGTCCCAGACCAAGTTGTCTGCCGTTCCTGGTGCTACTGGCACTCTGCCATGTTCCTGCCGACACTGGATCCACTTGGCTGTGCATCACCAGTCTGATTTCCCAGCTGCCCGCTTCACCTTCCTGTTCATCCACTGGAAGCTCTCAGAATCTGGAGGGTCTACCGCTAGCATCTGATCCATAGACTTGGGAAGGACGGGGTTTCTTGCTATAAAAACCTTTGCTAATATAAAGTTCCTTCTTATACATAAATGTCCTGGCTTTTCTCTGGACAACTCAGCCAAACAGAACCACGCATCTTTACCACATTCCCTGCATCAGCGCCTTAAATCTAAACAGCCACCTTGAGACACTTGAAAACTTTTATCTTAACATCAAGCAGATATTCTTCCTTGACACTTTCCCAGAAGTTTCATCACTATTATTTGTTTGCCTTTTGTCAGCCATTACAACTCAAAACCATTCATTAAGCATCTTACAAAAGCATCTCTCATTTTCACTTCAAAAGTAAAGCTACCTTTAGAGATTGGCAGAAAGAATGGAAAAAGTCCTTATATTCGCACTTGAGCTGCAGGAATAATTTCAAACATTTCTGGAAGAAATCTTCAACTTGGGAGACCTACAAAGTGGAACTTGCTTTGCAAATAAGCATAGCTTGGCAAATATAGCTGTTCATGACATGAGTTGAAACTTAACCTGACATGAGCAGAATTCAAAATCTAAGTGAAATGTTCGATGTAAAACTATTATCTACTCTGAACCTTCAGACAAAATTTAATTTTTTTAATCATGACACATTTAGGTGTCCCATGTACAAAACAAAGGGAACACAATTAATTACAAAACTATGACTCCATGGAGGGAAGTTGACTTTTAAAGCCACATGAAAGCTAACTTTGATTACAAAGAGCACTTGACAGATCTGATCATTTTCACTCAAATTTGACAGCAGCAAAGAGCACAGAAGAAAATTCGTTTCTATCACTTTATGAAAGTCAGTCAGTAACTTGACACATTCAAAAGACAGATGCTAAATAAAAAGAACACATTTTATTAGTGTCTAACTGTAGATCAAAGTCAACTATTAAATACCTTATGATCTCTCCAACTACAAACATCTGTGAGGTAGAATTTTTTGGACTTGTTACATCAACATTTAAAACCAGAACTGTCCTCTTGACCTCAAATTTCACCTTAGTTATAAAGGAAGCAATGTTCTGACCAAACACTGTCTTCGCACTGAGGAATTTACTTTCAGGCAGACATTTTTGAAATCAAAGTAAAAAATATTTCCTTTTTCAATCTTAAAAATATAACAATAGTTGAAATTTTATCTACTGTTGCTTCTATGTGTGCCAAACAAAATAAGTTTTCTATTTATAAAAAATGAACTGGGGGCTGAGCCCCGGTGGCGAAGTGGTTGTGCACAGGACTACAGCCCACTGGGATGGAGGTTCAAATCCAGCAGCAAGGCTGGGCCTCCTACTCCCACCACTGAGGGCAGTGATGCCTCCCCCCACCCCCCAAAAAAATTTTTTTTAATAAAAAAAAAATGAACTGGGCTGAGCCCTGGTGGCATAGTGGTTGTGCGTGGGACTGTGGCCCACTGGAATGGAGGTTCAATTTCAGCAGCAGCTCCACAGGAGCAAAGGCTGGGCCTCGTACTCCCACCCCCAGAGAGCAGTGATGCCCAAAAAAACAAAACAAAACAAAAAAATGAAGTAAAGTTTCCTTTGGTTGCAAATGAATTTTAAGTTAAAAAAGAACTATTGAAAAAAATAGTAATTCAGGTGTTATAGGACTGTGGCAAGTCACTTTCCTTTGCCACAAACTTCATGTCCTTGCAATTTTCCACACATAATACAGTCCTTCTTGCCTAGAATATCTGTGATGCTAGAAACACCACCTCTACTGCCCCACTCCTACCCATCAAATGCACACATACACTAAACACCCAACCTAACCCATTCTTGTCCCTTAAAGAGGTACTATACTTAGCTACCACATTTTTCTAAGAAATGTTCCATACCCTATAGCTACAGCTCAGGGAGAGGCACATGTCTGATCAGAGCATACAGGAGCAAATGAACAGGGAGGGAGGGAGAGTGGAACACATTCTGGCCCACCATGCCGTGATGACAATATTCCCATGCAGAGTAATCAATGGACAGAGATGACCATAGGGCTGGTCCCTCTAGGAGACACAACAACCCTCACTGACACATAGCGCTACCGAGGGACAACACTGGAGGCACAGAGTGGGAATTGCTCTTGATCTGACCCTACTACACTGAGACAAAACACTAAGGGCATGCAACAGAACAGCAAGGGAAGCAGAACAAGGAGGTCCCAAGGAAATACCAAAAATAGACTTTGGAGCCAGGGCATGGCACCCCATCAGACTGTATCTGAAAACACTCATAAAAGTCTTTTCCTTTTTATGTCATTGCTTTTGGTTCTTGCTATTGTTTTGTTTCCTTTTGTGGCTTTGTTTTGCTTAGTCTTGTTTTTTGTGCATATTATTATGTCTACAGATAAGATAGGCAGGATAAACAATCTGGAGGAGAAAACAAGAGAGAGACCAGTTCCAGGAGAACATGGGAGAGGGGGAGTTGGGGGAAAGAAGTGGGTGTTAACAAACCTACTTTGTTAACAAAGGGAACAACAAGTGAGCAAAATGATGGCGAGGAGGGTGTAGGAGGCCTGGCAGGTCTTGATCAAGAGCAATGTATCAGAGAGGAATTACTGAAACCCAAATGAAGGCTGAGCATGATAATGGGAAAAGAGGGAAGTAAACGGAAATAGAGAAAAGAACTAGGAGCAAAGGGTATTTACAAAGATCTAAATAAAAGCATGTACATATGTAAATATACTTACATATCAGGATGAGGATCCATGTGCACATATTTATAGGTTTAATATCAAGGAAGCAAATAGACATTAGGCCTCTACTCAAGTACTGCCTCAAATTTAAGAACACTATTCTATTAAACTCGAATTTCATGATGCTCACCTTCTCAATAGGATTGCTGAAGACAAAGCTGGTGCATAACCAAATGTGGTGGAGAAAGCTGATGGTGTCAGGCTATGAAAAGATATAGTGTCTGGGGTCTTCAAGGTAGCGTCTGGTGTCTTAAAGGCTTGGAGATAAAGATGCAGCCTTCTAGCTGAAAAGCAACAATGCCCATATGGAACAACAACCTGTGTGATCACAAGGTGTCGATGGGGTCAGGTATCATGCATCAAAGACCCAGAACAAAAAATCATATCATTTGGGGGGGGAGGGGGGCATCACTGCACTCTGGTGGTCGTGGGAGCTACCCAGCCTTGCTCCTGGAGAGCCGCTGCTGGATTTGAACCGCCAAACCTGTGGGCCACAGTCCCACACTTAACCAGTACACCACTGGGGCTCAGCCAAAATCATATTGTTGTGAATGAGGGAAAGTGCAGAGTAAAGACCCAAAGCCCATCTGGAGTAGAGACCCAAAGCCCATCTATACACAACTGGACATCCCTTTACAGAAGGGCCAAGGGGAGAGGACAAGCCAGTCAGAGTGAAGTATATCACTGATTAAACAACAATTATTTTTCCTCTTTTTCCAAATAATTCTACCACCATTAACATACATTGTGCTCAAATATTCACTCCCCTTCCCCTTCTACCTATTATAATCACTAAATATAAACTTATAGTTTATATTTGCGTAAAAAAGAATGGTGGGAAGGAGTGCATCTCACCTCTGATAATTTTTACAAGGGGAAGGGAGACTAAAACTCCACATTGTCCAAAGTCATAAAGAATTCCACCATCAACCTTCTTACCAATTCTGATGTTAATGATCCTGCCTAAAGGACTCTACTTTTCATCTGGGTTCAATAATTCATTACAACAGCAACAGAGAAGTCACAGACAATACTCATTATTATGGGTTACGTTAATAGGTTACAAATGCTCCGGACATAATTATTCGGACAGGGCACCCTCTGTTCCGCAGGGCCCACAGGCAGCAGTCTGCTCCATAGCAGGCCCCTTTCCAAAGGCTCACAGTTTTACTCACTGTGTGGCCTGGGGAAAATCTCATGCCCTGGTTTTTGGTTCTGCTGCTGCTGCCATTTCTCTGGTGTCACAGCTTTCTGTCCCTGCATCAGAGATTCAGTGAGCAGGGATCTCAGGCTTCAAAAGGTAAGTTCCACTTTTGGCTCTTCTCTCTTGCTGGAGGGCAGATTCCTCCCGCCTGTTTCTGAGCCGGCTCGTTTCTTATCCAAAAGCATGACAAAACTGACCCTCTCCAAACGTTTACAATCAAAATTGACCTTGCTAACAATCACTCACAACGGAATCATATAATCCTATCAGATTCTTCTCCCCACCATCTCTTACCCAGACTCTTCAGAAAACAGTAATTTAGTGGGAGTTACAAAGACCATGGCTAAAAGAACCACATTAAATAATTCAATGCGCTGTAATTTGCTTATTTCATATAAATGATATCATATGGGATCTGTCCTTTATGTCTAATTTCATTCAGCATGATATTCACCTGTGCTGTGGCTTGCACCAACACTTCATTCTGCTTGATGGCTGAGCCCCTTCTCTGTACTTACAAATCTACTTTAGAACTTTACCATTTTTCATCTGATTACTGAAAAATACAACTGGATTGACAGATCTCTCTGCTTCAATATGGCTTCTCAAGACCAGACCATTTTTCACACTGCCACCTGAGTGACTTTTCTGTAACACAAAAACAGTTCTTAGCACCTCCTTGATTAAAAGCCTTCAGTGGCTTCCCCCAAAAGGGGTGATTGTCTCACCTCCTCCATAATCTGGTACCACCCATCACTCCAACTTACAAAGCCTCTGTGCATTCAACAACCTCCATGATAGAGATGCATTTTACTAGAGCACCTCCAAAAAAATGTGAGCAACTTAACCCAAAACTTTTGCCAGATTGCTCTTTTGTCTGGGGTGTCCTTCTATCATCACCTGCCTGCCAAACCACATCCCATCTTCTCAGATTTAGCAAAAATATTCACCATCTCTGTGAAGACTGTTTCTGATCTGCCCAGATAGTACTGGTTCATTCCCTTCCTGTGAGTTCTCACTATATACACACTGCCGCCTGCAGCACCTTCTTCCTTTATTAAGCTCTAAACTCATAGAAGGCAGAAATAACATCAGAATCAACTTCGAAACTTCATGGGAAAAAAAAATTTTTTTTAAAGATATAATTTCAGGCTGAGTCCTGGTGGCGTAGTGGTTATGTGTGGGACTGCAGCCCACTGGGCTGGCAGTTCAAATCCAGCAGCAGCTCTACAAGAGCAAGGCTGGGCCTCCTATTCCCACCAGGGCGGTGATGCCACAAAAAAAATTGAATTTCATTAAGTCCCTTCCTATATCTTGCAGTACAAAAAACTGTTTAAGACTACAGGTTGGATGTGGTGAAGAAAGCTGATGGTGCTCGGCTATCAAAAGATATAGCATGTGAGGTCTTAAAGGTTTGGAGGTAAGCAACGGGCCATCTAGCTGAGAAGCAACAAAGTCCACATAGAAGAAGCACACCAGCCTGTGTGACCACAAGGTGTCGAAGGGATCAGGTATCAGACATCAAAAAACTAAAACTTATATCATTATAAATAAGGGGGAGTACAGATTGGGGACCCAAAGCCCATCTGTAGAAGAAGCGACATCCCCTTACAGAATGGTCGGGTCACGAGGAGGAGGAGGTGAGCCAGTCGGGGTACAGTGTAGCAACAATGAAATATGCAACATTCCTCAAGTTCTTCAATGCCTCCCCGATCTCACCCTCTCTACTATCACGATCCCAATTCTACCTTACAAATTTGGCTAGACCAGAGCATGTACACTGGTACAGATAGGAACCAGAAATATGGGGAATCAGGACAGATGACCCCTTCAGGACTAGTGGTAAGAGTGGAAATAACGGGAAGGTGGAGGGATGGTGGGGTAGAAAGGGGGAACCAATTACAAGGATTTACATATAACTTCCACCCTGGGGTACAGAAAACAGGGAAGTGGGTGAAGGGAGACATTGGACAGTGTACGATATGACAAAGTAACAATAATTTATAAGTTATCAAGGATTTATGAGGAAGGGGGAGCAGGGAGAGTGGAAATAAGAGGAGCTAATACCAAGTGCTTGAGTAGAAAGCAGTATTTTGAGAATGATGATGGCAACAAATGTACAAATGTGCTTTGCATACAATGGATGGATGTATGGATTGGAATAAGAGTTGTATGAGCCCCCAATAAAATGATTAAACTAATAATAATTTTTAAAAAGAGTACAGGTTGGGAAGCCTGTAAAGATTTTGACAGAATTTGAGTTCTGCTATTTACCAGACATTCAATGTAAATAAACACCCTATGTTTCTGTTTCTTCACTTGTAAAATAGATTATATACAATAAAATTCAGTAGCTCAGTCATGGTGAAGAATACATAAAATATAAAAATGCTACACTGCCTAGTACATATTATTACTTTATAAATGAATTTGGTTAGGTAGGTGAGAGATGATTGAGAAAGGGCAAAGTCAATGAAATGCTTTTGTTGTGCTACGCTATGAAAAATAATGAGTAGTCCAGGAAGTCTGCTTAGTATCTACTATGAGGTCAAAAAAACTGCAGGAAATGGCAAAAGGGTTGAACCAAAAATAAACAGAAAGCTAGGGAAGAGATGCTAGATGGGGGTCACATGAAAGAGATTTGTTCCTGGGGATGAAATGAACGCAAAGGGTGTATGCAAAAAGATATGGGAGGAAAAAAATTGAAGGTGAAGGTGGCTGCTGCTATTCTTATCTGTTTTGAGTAGTTTCCGGACTCACTCCCAGTAACCATGCACAATGCACACAACGCGGACTGGTTCTGTGCCAGGCCATGATCAGTTGTGGAGCAAACCCTTACAAAGATTTTTGGAAGGGGTGGAAATACATAAAGATTTCAAAATAGAAGCTCTCTAAAAGCAATGAAAAGATCTAAGTTTTTTTTTTATTAGGCATCACTGCCCTCTGGTGGTGGGAGTAGGAGGCTCAGCCTTTAGTCCTGTGGAGCTGGGATTGAACCTCCATCCCAGTGGGCTGCAGTCCTGCGCACAACCACTACACCACCAGGGCTCAGCCCAGATCTAAGATTTTAACATGTTGATGGACAGCTGAATCACAGGAAATTGCAAATACTAGGCAGTTTTTTGCTTAATTAAATGATTTCGACTGTTTTAAACTAATGAATTAGAACCTGCTATTCTTAGAAAACTCAAAGTTTGGGCACTACATGTCAGTTCTATTTTATATACACTCTTTTGCCTTCAGTACCTAAAGTATGTAAGGACTCCAAGGACAATTAAATGGAGGGCAGGGAGTTACACTCTATTTTTAATTTTTTTGTTGTTACTTTTTTTTTAAATCATTTTATTGGGGGCTCATACAACTTATTCTAATCCATACATCCATCCATTGTATGCAAAGCACATTTGTACATTTGTTGCCATCATCATTCTCAAAATACTGCTTTCTACTCAAGCACTTGGTATTAGCTCCTCTTATTTCCACTCTCCCTGCTCCCCCTTCCTCATAAATCCTTGATAACTTATAAATTATTGTTACTTTGTCATATCGTACACTGTCCAATGTCTCCCTTCACCCACTTCCCTGTTTTCTGTACCCCAGGGTGGAGGTTATTTTTCACAATACATAAATAAACATACTTTGCCAAGCACCTTCACATGTCCGCTGCTATTATCGTTCTCCAATCATCCGCCCTTTCTCTTGAGCCCCAAGTATAGGCTTTTCCATCCCTTCCCCTTTCCCCCACCGCCCCTCAGTACTTTATACATTATTATTGTTCTGTCATATCTTACACTGCCCGACCTCTCCCCCAACCCACTCCCCCGATGCCCGTCCTTCAGAAAGGAGCTTATGTGTATATCCTTGCCGCTGGTTCCATCCCTCCACCCCACCCTTTCTCCACCCTTCCAGCAGCTCCAATCCAACCACCGGGTCAAAGGGGTTCAACCATCTTGGTCTCCCCACATCCCCAGCTCCCCTCTCCACTAGTATACCCTCTCCAGTCCATCTGGATTTTGGGGGTAGAGTTGGGGCCATGATGGTTGGCGGGGAAGGAAGGCTTCAGAAACTAGAGGAAACTTGTATACATCATCACTGCCCGGCTGCACCTTGACTGGTCTGTCTCCTCCCCGTGACTCCCCTGTAAAGAAGTAACCAATTACCCACCAGTGGGCCTTAGGTCCCCATCCTGCTCTCCCCCTCATTCGTAATGATTCTTGTTCTTTGATGCTCGATACCTGCCCCCTTCTGCCCCTCTTGATCACACATACTGGTGTGCTTCTTCCATGTGGACTTTGCTGTTTCTGTGCTGAATGGTGACTTGAATATCTCCAAGTCTTTGAGAGTCCAGACATTCAATCATTTGGTAGCTGGGCACCATCGTTTCTTGTACTCTGTTTGCCTCTGTATCCATTTGTCTTCAGCGATATCGGGAGTTACACTTTTTTTAAAATGATTTAATTGTTTGCCAGAATACAAATTAGTAATTGCTTACATGATTTACATTAGTAGACAAGCCACAGGAATAAAAATGTAACCAGGAGAATGAAAGATTTATATATAAAAAACCAGCAGGGAGTAGGGAAGACCCAAATAAATTAAGTGAAAAAATCTCATGTAAAGAGGACAGGCTCAATATAGCCTGAAATGTCAACACTACACAAAATGGTCTATAAATTCAACACAATCCCCATCAGAATACCAACATTCTTTGTAAAAATATAAAAAGCAATCCTTCAATTTATATGTAAAGATTAAGAGGCCCTGAATAGCTAAAGCAATCTTAAAGAATAATGATAAAGGAAGAGGAGCTACACTTCCTGACTTTAAAATATATTATAAAGTTGTAATAACCAGAACAATCTAGTATTGCTATATTATTTGAATTGTAGGCCAATGAAATAGAGGAAAATCCAGAGATAAATCCAAACATCTGTGGTCAAGTGAATTTTGACAAGAGTGCTGGGTCCGGTAAGTGGAATTTTCACAAGAGTGCTAGGTCAATCAGTGATGCTGGAAACACTAGATTTCCACACTCCTACATTTGAGTTTTTCCCACAGCACTGTCCTTGTAAGCGGTGTCCAACATCACAATAGTTTCTGCAGCATGTTCCTTCAACAGCAAACAAAATTACATGACTGCACACTGTTCTCTTAAATTGGTCATCACACACACACAAAAAAAAATCAAGGTTGGAATGAAACAGCTTTTACGAAAAAAAATTCACTGTGACCAGAGAGAACTTTCCCAGGTGATGCCACTGAGTGCACTAAGTCAGAGCGAGTTGTTCAATGCTCACTAGCAGGAAAAATACATACAACAAAATCTTCGGCCAGCGGAGCTTTTTTTCCTTTTTTTTTTTTGGTGGGGAGGGAGGAGGTACCTCTCTCGTATAAGGGGATACTTGTGGAACTTAGTATTTAAGGAGGGATTATCAGATAAGATAATGCAAATACAAGCAGCAAAATCAAAGTAGGTAAACTGGGACCTCAAGAACATTAAAGGATTTTTTTCATCAAAGTTAAGAAATAACCCACAAATTGGAAGAAAATGCTCAGAAACCATTGAGCATGTTTTCATGAGAGGAGGTCTAAAACCTAAAATACATTGTTAAAGGACAAAAAACAAACAGAAAAAGAACAAAAAACTTTTGACAGTTAACCCAAGAAGACACTTAAATGGCCAACAAACAAGAAAAAATGCCCCACATCGTCTGTTTCTGTTCCTGTGTAGGGTTAAGTCATAGCGGCCGACAGGACAAAGCAGAGGTGCCCCTTAAGGTTTCCAAGGCTGTAATCTTTACTAAAGTCAATGGCCACAGCTTTCTTCCACAGAGTCACAGTTCAGTTCTCAGAGCCAACCTTTCAATTGGCAGTTAGGTGCAGAACCACTGAGCAACTGGTTTCCTTTGGAAAATATTAGGCTGAGCAAAAGTCACCAGTCACAAAAGAACAAATACTGTATGACCTAACTTCACATGAAACAGAAAACAATGTCTGTTAGTGGCTGCCCAGACGTGGATGTGAGGGGAAGAAAAGAGGTTTGCCTGGTAGAGGTGGGGCACCGAGTGTATGTGTGGTTGTAGAATAATTAAGAAAAAGATAAGTTTAAAAAAAGAGAGAAAGAAAAAGATAAGGGCTGCACAAAGGAAGCATGCCACCCATATCATTCAATTCTGAGTGTGGAAACCAGAAATGACTAATGCTGAGTTGTATATATTTGCACCATAAAATTTTAAAAATAAAATGGTGCTTTGGCAGAATCTTCTTAATGGAATTTTTAGCTTTTTGTCTGGATTTTAATGTCACAAAAAATAAGGGCTAACCAAAAGTGTAACAACAAATACAATGGACCCCAAATCATAAGATCTATACTCTTAAGTTGGTTTCAAAATGTAAGAGCTCAGACATATTGAACTAATCGATCGTGGCTTTATCATTTGTACTATAGGCTTAACACCTGCCTTGCAGTGTTACTATGTGTATTAAATACACAGTTCAGAAAACACCTTGAATGACATTGAACAAGAAAGCAAGTATTGTAACCAAATGAGAAATCTGCTATAAAAGTATAACTACCTATGTAAATTATCACTGGTGTATAACTAAACAAGTGAAAGTGACAGTTTTCCAATTTATTAAACTGACAAGACTGAAGTGAATTATTATGTGTGTGCTGATAACCTCATTCAGAAAAATTAAATATGGGTTATTTCCCCCCTTATTTCATATTTTAAATGCACTATTAAAATATTTGCAAAGCCAAATATTTCTAAAACAACAGTATTTACAACTTGTAAATATTGGTTTTTACTAGCTGGTTACACCTCATGCTTTCCCCCTAATCAAGCATTTTACTTCATCAACCCTTGAAAAAGGAAAAATGACAGAACAGTCTCCAGGCTATCATATCGATAACAGTAAACTTCTCAAACTGGATAAGCAAAGTTCTCCTTATTACTAACAGTGTGAGGAGCAGTGCTAGCTAAAATGAGATATGGTAAATATTTATACAAAATTAACAGACCTTTACCCCACAGGGAGGCTAAAGCATGGGAAAGAGCCGCTTCCCAGAACTCAGCATAGCGGATGTCTGCAAAGCTCCCTAAGGACTAGACCGTCTGCAGCCGTAAGAAGGCTTCAAAGGGCACTGCCTTCTGCTTGCAGCCTCTACTAAGTCCTAAACATAGTAATATTCCTAAATTACAATTCTCTATTGAGAAACAGTACTTTTTCAACTCAAAGATTTGGTCTGTGGGTTTCTTTTTTAAATCAACTATCTACTCAGCTGTTTTGTATTTTCTGCTAGGAGAGTGTAAGAAAGCAATTTATAACTTCAAAAGGATTTAAAATAACACACACCTAAGTATCTCTTAGCCAAAATTTCTTTCTAATATTAAGGGTACAAAAAGTGACTAGAATAAAATGACTCATGTCATGGAATTTCAGTAAAGTGGGGAGTGGGGGTGGGGGCTGGGGCGGGAATCTTTTATCAAGGAAGAAATGAAAATTAAAAGTGGCACTGTCTTTGGACACAGAAAATGAACCCAGAAATAGAATAAAAGGTACAATCTACTTATTTGAGTGGGAGAAACAACCAAATAAATGACAAAGGTAATGCACTAATGTAACAAGAAGTGTTTAAAAGGAAAACACTTTTAAAAATAAATTAAAGGGAAAATACTAGCCCCATTGATACTTAGCCTAACATAGCTCCTTGTTAAGAAAAAGTGGAACTGGCTCAGCCCCGGTGGCGTAAGTGGTTGAGTGCATGACTGCAGCCCGTGGGCTTGGAGGTTCAAATCCAGCGGCAGCTCTCAGAAGCAGCGCTGGGTAGCTGCCATGAACACCAGAGGGCAGTGATGCCAAAAGGAAAAATGAAAAAGTGGAATCCAATTGGTTCATAATATTTGTTTCACAAAACCCTTATCATCTATTATTAAAATCACTCATTCACTGCCTCTCTCCCACCAACATACTTAAATGTAATAATTTTACCACTTTTCATCATTTTGTGCCTATTATACACACAGCCCACAAAACTTGTATTAGATGGGCCTAAATCTTAAAATAATTTAGAATAATTGTTGTTGATAATCCAAATTTGTTTGAGAAGTCAAATGTGTACAAATGTGTGTATATCTAATACGAAGCCTAAACATAACACAACCATACTTTAGAGGAAATGAAACAAAATTCCTTGGGTCAAAAATCTGGAAGAAAGGACAGAAAGAGTACAATACATACCCTTTCTTCACTAATGGTTCGGCATTTCACATATACAATAGTAAAAAAAAAATCTTAATATCTGATTCTTTTGTGCATTAACAAAATCTGGCCAGATGCAAGGCAAGAGGAACTCTGGCTGTGATGGTTAAGGTTCTGCATCAACTTGGTAGCGCCATGATTCTCAGTGGTTTAGAATAACGGGATCGCGTAATCTGGACCCTGTGTAATGCTGCAGTCATCTTCCACTTTGCAATCTGATGTGGTCACCCTCCATTTGTGCTTCAAGCAGATTTTGTAATAACAACCTGGTCTTTGGAACCTAACCATGTAGATGTCATGTGAGAAGCTGGTATGATTGTAAAACAATTCTGTAAAGGTAACACTTTAGTGATATTAAAAACAATATCCACTTTTGAGGGTCATCCAAAAAACTCAAAAGGTCAACACCAGATGAGCCAATTAAGGTAAGTACAACTGAGAGTAGAACCAGAACATGTACATGGGTACAGACAAGAGCTCAAAACACAGGAAATCGAGGACAGATAAGCCCCTCAGGACCAATATTGAGAGTAGCCATACCAGGAGGGTAAATGGAAGGTGGAGGGAGAAAGGGGAATCAATCACAATGATCTATATATAACCCTCTTCCAGGGGGATAAACAACAGTAAAGTGGGTGAAGGGAAGCATCGGTCTGTATAAGACGGGGGAGAAAACCCATAAATCATCAAGGGTTCATGAGGGAGGGAGGGGAAAAATGAGGAGCTGATACCAAGGACTCAATTGGAAAAAAAAATGTTTTGAAAATGATTATGGCAATAAATATATAAATGTGCTTGACACAATGGATGAATGAATGAATTGTGATGAGATATAAGAGCCTCCCAAAAAGTATTTAATAAAAAATAAAGAAATATAGGCACTGGGGTCATATGAACCACAGCTCTTCCTTTAGAAACTGTGTCCTTCAACAAGTCAGTGAACCTCTTAAAGATTCGATTTTCTTTATTTTAAAATGAGAGTAACAATGTTAACTTACAGAGCTGAGACGCTTTTTAAATGTATCAAAAGTATTCACCATACCCAGCACTTGTTATACCCCTAGTAAATGCAAAACCTTAAATCACATCAAAAACTTCTTTGTAGTACTGAATTTCATCTTTTCAGTGTCTGTATTTTCACTTCATTAATAGTATTTATTTGCCCTACAGCATATCTTGACTCTTCCTAAAAGCAAAAAATAGTATAATGTTATGATTTAATACTGTCTTGATCACCAAACAACTACACTTTTCAAAATCTTTCTTTGACCAAACCTTTACTGAATATAGCAAGGTTTCACTAGACACACAAAGTTCAGGCTTAACTTCAAAGAGGTTGCTAACAAGCAGAAAAGTTCTCCAAAAAGTGACTAAAGTAATGCCCAACCCTTAAAATGTGACTTCCTTCTAAGGCTTTAACTTCCATATTCAAAAACAACAAACATTTAAAGCTTCTCAAGTTACACCACACCCTTCCCACTGCAGCTTAAGAACTCACTAAAATATAATTACACTAGAAAGTAAAATCAAAAGGGTGAGATCAAGAGATTAGCCAATCAGGGTGCGTATAGCACTGATGAAACATACAATTTTCCTCTAGTAAAATCAAAAGGGAGAGACAAGCTGGTCAGTGTGCAGTATACCACCAATGAAACACAACTTTCCTCTAGTTCTTCAATGTTTCCCCATCCCACCCCACTACCATGACCCCAATTCTGCCTTACAAATTGGACTAGACCAGAACATGCACACTGCTACAGAGAAGAGCTGGCAACAAACGGAATCCAGAGTAGATAACTCCCTCAAGACCAACAATGCCAAGAGATGCCAGAAGGATAAGGGGAAGGTGGTGGGAGTAAGGAGGAATCAATCACAAAGATCAACACATAACCCACCTCCCAGGAGGATGAACAACAGAAAAGTGGATGACAAGTGACAGAGGACAATGTAAGATATAAAAATAATAATCTGTAATTTATCAAGGGTTCATGGGGGAGGGGAAGAAGGGAAAAGAAAACAAGAAGCTGACACATCGAGGGTTCAAACAGAAAGTGCTTTGAAAATGAAGATGGCAACATCTGTACAGATGTGCTTGACACAATGACTGAATGTATGGATTGTGATGAGATGTAAGAGCCCCAATAAAAGTATTTAATTTTAAAAAGGAGAATCATGAAGGGTGTGATATAAGTAACCAAATCATGTTTTATTTGGAAAACATTAATTATGATTTTATACTACTATTTTCTCAAATATACATGACCTTTTACCTTTGAAACCTACCAGTTACTCCAAAGGAGAAGAATGAAGCTGCCTACTGCTGTAAAGATTTACAGCCTCCAAAACCCTATATAGGGTTGCTCTGAGTCAGAATAGATGCCATAATAATGGGTTTGGTTTGGGGGTTTCTTGGCACCATCTTTAGCACTATTTAGTGAATTATCTTTATTGTAAGTAAATTTCTTCATTATTAATCAACAGGGGCAAGAGCTCAAAATAACTCTGCCCAAACAATGACCTACACAGAACCGGCATTCAATAGTTACTGAATAAATAAACAAATGGATTAAAATTTTTCCCCACTGCTATCGAGTCAAGTACAATTCAGAGTGGTTTAAAGACTTTCAATCTTTATGGCAACAGGCAGCCTCACTGTTCTCCTAGGAAGAAGCTGCTGGGTCTGAACCACTGACCTTGATAAATACAAAACTGGACAAATACAGTGACTAAAGGCAGATTTAAAAGCTGCCAATCCTAGTCCCTTGGAGACCAGGGGAACAGAAGGGGGGGGGGGGGGGAGGAGAGGAGGGGCCCTTTTTCCTCCCCATAGCCTCCTTGCCAGCTCTCAGGCCATGGTCTGGATATCAGGGACTTGTGGGGACAGTCTGAAGGAGGGAGGGCAAAAGTGTGTGTCTGGGTTTGGCTACTGTCCTACGCAGGGTGACTGTTCTAGGGTGGCCTCAGGACACTCAGGGGCTACATCATCTGTGCACCCCAATACGGTGATCCCTGCAATCTCTGCTTGGGAAAGGGTGGCGCTGTGTCATGTTCAGGCATCTCTCCGAGATCCAAAGGCAGCCTGATGGGGGCAGGGAGGGGAGCCATGCTAAAATGCCTACCTCAGGGACCTGAGTGGCTTGTGTTGGATTCTTTTGATACTGAGAGCTGTTCTAAGAGCAGAGGGCAGCATGGAGCATTGTCAAATCAATAGTGAGTCTCAAAAAAAAAAAAAAAAAGATGCCAATCCTAAAAATCTTATTCCAACTAAGGCATGACTGTTACACAGTTTGAACGGAGAGAACTGTCTCTTTTATCTCTACTCTTCACATTCAAATGCATTATGAGTCTAAACAGCCTGGAATTTAAAATTTAAAGGATAAGGACTATTATCAGAACAAAGGAAAAACATTCTTAGCAGCAGCTGAAAATACATAAATTAAAAATCATTTTACATACATAAATTTTCTTTAAGAGCTAATTTTTGAGGATTTTTTAATATCTTTTTTTAATTTTTGAGGTTTAAACAGCTGCATGAATTTACTGACCTTTTATTATATGCTCGTTACTTATACATTTTTGTCATTTACTCCTTACAATGTATCTGCAAAGCAAGTATAATCTCATCGATATATATGGAAACTAAACTTTTATTCACAGAAGCTAAATAATTCATCTCCGGTCTCCCAGTCAGTAAGCAGCACAGGCTGCCATAACTTTCTGTTTTCCTCATCTGGATCCTTCGAGCAGCCCTTCCATCCTCTTAAATGCAAAGGGGGTGAAAAGGAAAGAAAAGGGGAGGTAGGGAGGGTGGAAAAGGAAAATATTTATACATTATATATATATATGCACACACACCATATATACTCATGTATAAGCCTAGTTTTTCAGCACATTTTTAATGCAGTTTTGCGGTAAAATTAGGTGCCATGGCTGATATTTAGGTGGGCTTATACCAGAGTATAGATGATACAGAAACATAATTAAGGGCCAGGATACCTTTGTTTTGGATAATGAGGTTAGTCTCAAAAATAGTCTTCAAGAAAAGTAAAAATTAATATTATTGCTAAAATTTATCCTTAATTTCTACTTTTAGAAACAGAATTGTACCTTGTAGCCTAATAAATCATAATTGTATGGTGCAAGGCTTCTCATTTTTGACTGTTCACATCCAGGCAACATACCACTTCATCTTTAAACACTGTCTCAAGAATCCTAATCATATGAGACTTCTGGATAAATACAGTAACTGAAACCACAAACCTTTCCCTAAATTATGCAACTACAAACTGCAAACTAAAATGCAAACAAAATACAAACCCATTATGCTGACCAAGGGACTGACAAACTACCATCTCTGAAAATGTTTTTCCCATTATAACAGGGGGGAATAAATCACATAACAATGGCAGTGGCAAGTCAACTTATTCTCCATAGGAAGAGGGGGGAGGGAGAGAGTTTTGATTTACTTCTTTGTTTAGATTTTAACTAGATTATATAGCCCTAAGCAAACAAAGCCAGATCAATTCAATGACAAGGAAAATCCACTTATATTTTATTTATAGGTCAATGATGGTCATTTTTTAATTGTGGTTCCTACATGAATTCTGAAAAGAGATTAATGCTGGAGGGTGAGGGGTTGAGAGGGTGGGAGGGAGGGGGAAAATAAGAAGCTGATACCAAAGGCTCAAGTAGAAAGCAGATGTTTCAAGAATGAGGATGGCACAAATGTACAAATGTGCTTGCCACAATGGATGGATGTGTGGATGGTGATAAGAGTTAGGCGAGTCTCCAATAAAAAAGAGAAATGTTGTAAAACACTGTGATTATGATTATACAATTCTCCTTGATATGATTGAACTATTCAATTGTAGGATATGTGGATTATGTGTCAATAAAACTGTAAAGAAATTGTTTTAAAGATGTAAATACTATTCACTTATCCTAAAGTCTTTAAGCTTCAAAGTAAACTTTTATTTGGGGGCAGAGGGGAGGGGAGAGTATCCAGTACATGGTCCTAGGTGTATAACATAATGCCTATTACTCCCCAAACTGAAACTTAAATCAAACGCACTGCCATGTCATCGATTCCAATCCAGAGAGCCCATCTCGGGTTGGTTTCCAAGTTTGTACCTCTCTCACAGGAACAGGGCGCCTGTGCAGTAGTCACAGGGGTTTGAATGACTTGCTCACTGCAGGATACCCCAGGGCTCCTTCCTTACACCCACAAGTGGACACACGACAAGTGGACCTTTTGTATGATATGCTAACTAACCTGTGGTGTCTTGGGTAAAATGAAAGTTCTTAAGAGCCTCAGACCAACCAACCTGAGCAGCTGAAAAGCAGCTTTAATTATTTCTAACCTAAAATTGGATTAAGATTCACTTCCTTACTTTATGTCACCTTTGGGATCTGAGATACCTTTCTCTGCACAACAAAAAGCATACATAGGTGAATATAGGATTTGTAATAAATTATTCTGAGGTTCTGCTCCATAGTAAATAACATCACTGATTGCTCCCAGAAGACAGGGAGCCATTAAGGTTGGGATTCCTTTCAACTGGCTTCCTGCCAAAGGAGGCTGAAGGAGAAATACAACCACTTGCAAATCAAGTCTGTTGCAATGTCATTTTCCACAGATTAATTACCTGCTTCTGTCATACACTCATATATGTGTCACGCACGTACATGTGTGCAACACACACACACACATACACAGATGTAAGCACACCCCAGAAATACTCAAAATGAATCCAAACACCTCATGAACATCCTTTCCTACCTGATGCCTGTCAATCCCAGATACCATTACCTCACACTCCAAGAGAGTAAGAATTTACTATTAGGAGTCACCTAGTGACAATATTTAGGAACCCGGGTGACCTTTTGGTCAAGTACTCAACTGCTAACCAAAAGGTGGGCAATTTGAACCCACTAGCAGTTCCACTGGAAAAGACTGCTACAGGCTGCTCGATTAAAGATTTCAGCCCTGACAACCCTCGGAGGAAGTCCAACCCTGTCCTCTGAGATCACTAGGAATTGGAAATGACTCAACAGCACTGGGTTTGATTTTGTTTTCATGAAATATTTACAAATAAAATTCCAAGCTACAGATTGAAGTAGAAGTCCATCACATTGTACCTTGAAAGTTTTGACATATAATTCACATACCCTACAATCCAATGGTTTAAATACACTATAAGGAGTTGTGCAGTCATCATCACAATCCATTTCAGAAAATCTTCACTCTAGTACCCATAATTGTTAGTCATTCCTTCTACTTTGGTGTGTGTTTGAAATTTTCCATTTAAACAAAGAAACTCAAATCTCATTCAAAACAAACACTTAATAAGCATTTATTGAATATACTTTGTGATAAACTAATGCTGTCCCTACTTATTCAACCCTTCCCTTCTTTACAAGGATAATACAGGCTCGCTCATTATCATGTGCCATGTGTGGGAAAAGTATACCCATCCAGTCCCACTGACAAGTATATACACAAGGAAGCTATAAAGGACACTGCATATTTGTACAAGTTTTCTTACTCTTTTCCTTTGCCATAATTATAACAGGCTCAGATAGGAGCTCCCCTTCCACAAAGGTTCCAAAATGAGACTCACAAAGTTCTACTGCAGTATCCCCACAGTTGACAGCATGGAATATGAGCAAAAATAAGCCAGTTTTATAAGCCTCTGTTGCTATGGCAGCAGAATCTAGCAAAAGCTGATAGTTACATCTACCATGGTTAAGTACAAAGAATATTACAGTGATAGGCTAGTGTGTATACATAAAGGTTTGGGAAAAGAAAACCTAAATTTAAAAGGATGAGGAACGGGACTGGAATTCAGAGAGACTACCTTGTCCTCTAGAGTTGCTGAGTCAGAATTGACTCAAGGACAGTGAGTTTGGAGTTAGATAAACTGCTTGCAGCAATAAGGCACGGCAGCCTTCGAAACCCTGTGGGACAGTTCTTCAGGGCTGCTATGGGTTGGAATCTACTCCAGAGCAGAAGAATGATAGACTGCCTGAATTTTCTTAACATATGCTTTTTTCTCCTTCCTGTGTCCTATGATTCTATTCTTTAAAAAAAGAAATACTTATTTAAAATAAGTAACAACTACCCTTCACCCGCTTTAAAATAATCACCATTGCTGTCGAGCAAATGAGGGCTTATAGTCAGCAGACCAGTCCTATCCCATTAAGTTTCCAAGGCTGAAACCTTATGAAATCAAATTAGCACATCTTTATCGAGAGAAACTGCTGGGAAGAGCAAAGGACTGACCTTTCAAATTCTCAGCTAAGAGCTTTGGAGGACACATTACCAGAATGCAGTGGTAGTAAGTTTTCAAGAATGCCTCTGCCCTAAAAATAACAATCATTGCTATTTTTGCTTTACTATTAATTGGGAGTTAATACATATATCATATCACTCCATTGTTCAATCTTGTCAGATTTCCAAACATTCCTTTTCTATGTGGACTCTTTGACATTGCCTTCCCCTTCACCCACTCACCTCCACTGTACCCACCCATGTCCAACTTATTCTACTTGATATCTCTACAGGCTCATTAATCCTGGGTTTCATATAACTATAAGTGAAAAAAACAACTTCAAGAGGGCGACCCACAATACCTAACTCCTCTGAGACACTCCTAATATGTACAAACAAAGAAATGCAGAAATTTTGGAAACCATATCAGGTCCAGTATGAATCAGAGGGGGGAGGAGGGGAGTCTGCTGACAGAGTTCTAATTGTTCAAGTCACAGGTATGCCTTTGATCTTCTATACTCAACTCTCCAGTGCACTCTGTTTAGTTTAGTAACCAACTCCAGGTAAATTTTTTTAATGTGAAAGACTAGTTGCAAGGGGGGAGGGATGTGCACGTCGACGAATTTGCTCATCTTGTTTCACAGAACAAATGCAAGATTGTTCTGATATGAAGGGGAGATCACTCAGTTTCAGTTCATTCATTTCAGGGTGGCTGTCAGACTGGCAAAGATGCTTGCTCTCAGCTCACCAAGTTTCATGAACAAGCCTCAACCAGCACTACAGACAGGAGATCCACTCTGTTAACCCATCTAGGGTCAAATGATAAAGAATTGTAAGAAGTACATACATGCAAACATACATACAACTGGTGGGGGTGGGGTGGGGAGCAGCATTCAAATACTAGTAAAAGCAAGTAATTTTGAATGGTTTCAAAAATTAAATCCCGTTCGAGTCACACTTTGCTTATGTAAACATGCTTTTCCTTAAACTTGAGCAGTATCTGAAAAGTATCTGAACATGGCTGTAACCCACTATGAGAAGTCACCCTGTCCTTGTCATCCAAGAATCTCAAAGCACTTTCCAGAACATTAACTTTCCTATCACCTGAGAGGTATACAGTCTACAACTTGATAGCAATCTATCTGACCACTACAAACAATTTAAAAGTCTGGCAGTGAACAGCCCATAAAACAGGAAATCAGCTGCACTGCATGTGCCACCAACAATCTCTGAAGAGATCAGCCCTTCACCCACAAGAACCACTTCCTCTGAGCAAACCACATGGCTGTGCTGGGCAAACCACAACATATCTATCGACACAACATATCTGTCTGCAACACTGCCAGATAACCCAGTGAGAATCAAGGGAAGTGCCCAGACCAGCATCCTTTCCAGGACTTCCTTTACGTACTGAAGAGTACTCTTATGGACAAGATAGAGCTCCGGCTACAAGACAATATTAACCGCACCAATAATTGCTTCACATGCCAGCGAAGTCTCCTGTTTTCCTACAATAGAGGAATCTACATTTTCTGAATCCTTGGAGACCTACAAAATCCTCTTGGATTTCAAAAGTGTGAACCTAAAACCCAACATTCAAATGTGTCTAGTCAAATATATATAACCCAAGAACAACAAAGTATCGAGCCAAAGCTCTAGCCTCTGAGCCATAGATTTAAATGACTATAAAAGACTGTGTCATTTCAAAAGAAACAACTATGTGGCAAGTGGCTAATTGTAAGCTTTAATGACTCTATGCGAAGTGTTGAAGCTCTGAGTCAAGAACATCTAATTTTCCACTGGCCATTTGATTTGCCTGTCTCTCAAGCTGGGAAACCACCCAGACCTGTCATGTGACTATGATCTCAAACTCCAGGCCTCAGCATTTAAATTAGCAAAAGATCCTCTTTTTTGTATCAATCTAAACTGTCAGCTGCACTTCTGAATGCAAATTCCATGAGGTCAACTTAGCGTGTTTTCCTTTTACTGAAAGTCACTAATCCGTACATGCTTATGCAATGTAGGCATGACATCTGACCTTCGGCACCATCAAGTCCTGCCTCTGCAGAATCAAAAGGGTGAGAAATTATTTCAGGCCATCGTTTTATGCTTCTCTCTGAGTGAGACGCTATCTAACGAGCTCCTTCATGCATGGCTATTCAATCTTCTTAGAAACTAGAAGTTCCTCAGTGCCGTTCTGTGGCATGCTTCTAAAATCCTACAGTCTAAGGAAACAAAATTCTCAGCAAAATATAAAAGAATGAAAACAGCTATTTCAATAACACTGCACTAAGGAAGTATGAATAAAGAGATTTTACAATAAAATATTCAAGAATTGTATTATCACATATCTTCTTTAATCATTTAAGTATTGACTTTTTCTTTTTGTCAATGTCTTTTGTCATCAGTAACAATTCTCATATATAAAGTAGCAACAGAGTAAAATGTTATTTCCATTTAAAAATACTTTTTACTGGAAGAAATGCTTCTAATATTTGGGGGTATATTTCTTTTCACTAATAGGCAGAAAGAATAGAAAACCAAAAATACAGGCAAAATCTAATAAACAACAAAGAAGGTAAAAAGTAACATACATTTTAAGATAATATAAACTGAAAAGTTACTGCAAAAAAATAAATAACTTCCAGTTGTACCTTACTACATTGCAATATATTTCACATTGAGGCTACAATCATCTCTTTTCACTTACTTTAATATTTTATTCTCAATCAAAGATATCTTATCTTCACTTCTTATGGATTTTCACCAATGAATGGCTCCTAGCACTTAGCAAGTACCCTATCCAGGGTGGCACCAATAGTTGGCAGTTCAAATCCACCTGAAGTGCCTCGGAAGACGGCTGCTGATCCCGCTACGAAATCTTCAGGAGCACAACTACTCTGCACACACTGGGTTTCCATGAGTAGGAATGGGTAACAATAGCAGGCCCCTTTGTCACTTACCCCAAAGAGTCATTTTGTAAAGACGCCTTTACTCAAGTAACTGCTTTATCAAGTTGGTAATCATGCTGTTTGAATACATTTATAATACTGTTTTAATTGATTGTGATATCTCCCAAACCCATTCCAAAAACTCGCCATTTTGGACAATGCCTAAAAAATAAAAAAATAAAAATTTAAAAATGAGCCGCCCCAAGCACACACACACACACACACACACACAATTAAAATAAAACAAAAAATAAACTCCCTGACATCGAGTCAAGTCTGACTCATAAAGACCCTGTAGGACAGAGTAGAACTGCCTCTTTAAGTTTCTCAGACTTTAACTCTTTATGGGAGTAGATAAAAAATATTTCCCTACATCACAGTAGCAATTAGGCTGGAAATTTGCTGCTCTAATAATTGATGAAGATAAAACCCAAGACTATCAGTCTGGACTAACAGTACAACTAGGGGATGAGAAAGGCAGGAAGATGGATCACACTTTGAACTTGAAGAGCAATTGGGAAATTTAATAAAATATGAGGAGGGACACATTGACTTTTAGTTCAAGGATCAACAGAAATCATAATTAAGCTAAGCCAAAAAAAGTGTGGGTGGGGGTTCACTGTCTAAAGGACTGACTCATAATATGACAGAAGAACAATATTTAGCCTGATACAGCAAGTAGATACAAGTTAACAGGATAACTTAAAAGAAGAGTCTGAGCTAAAATCAGGAACAACTTCCTGACTCCCCAATTGTTGTTCAGTCTCCTGAGGAAGTGATGAAAGCTTTAGTCCCTAGAGAGATTTAAAATTAGAAATGGCTAAAGTATTTGATTCTGCAAGAGAAAGTGACTAAAAATTGTAGGACAGAAAAGTAATTGACAATGACAATAAGATAACGGGGAAAAAGTAAAGAATATCAGAGTCAAAAACCAAATTAAAATTCTGAGACTGTCCTTGCTAATTTTGTCTCTCAATGACAGCTCTCTAAACTTTTTTTCTAAAGTGTACTGAAGAAACCCCAGTCTGTCCCAGCATGAGTAGCAAGCATTGTACATGCCAAAGAAATATGCTCTCATGAAATTTTTTTACCTATAAAAAGTCAATTTACTCTAAAAGCTCTGGTGGCGCAAACAGTTAAGCACTCTGACATCCACACAAACAGGTTGCCTTCCAGTCCACGGCATGATCAGAAGAAAGAAAAGACCTGGTGATCCACTCCCACCAACACCACCCACTGCCACGGAGTCATGCTTGATTCATAAAAAGTTTGTGAGACTATCTTTTGAGAGCAGTCAGTACCACCTTTCCCTCACAGAACAGCTGGGGGTTTTGAACTGCTGCCCTGGATGTCTATTCCATAGCACCAGCTCCTTAACTATGACAGACTGGGAAACCCTCTACCCACTGTTGCTTGTTTTGTAAGACAAAGGAGAACTGCTCTAATTCTTTACGGAAGCAGATGGGTACAATCTTTTTCCCTGGGAATGGTTGGCGCTTTTTCCGCCAGATGTTTAACCATCAGGGCTCCTTCATGGGCTGACTCTACTCTATCACATGGGATCTAAGAGTAAAAATCAATTGATAGGCCCTAACCACAACAACAAGAACTTACACAAAAAGAAACAAAATGTAATTTTGCTGAGGTTCATATATTTTATATAATAATAATATAATAATATAATAAAACTGAGGTTCGACTGCCAGTATTTTGAAGACCTCTACAAGAAAAAGGAGCATTCCTTCAAATGAATCTTTAAAACATCACCAAAGTCAAGTTTGTATAGATGAAACAGAATGAAATTATTTCCCATTCCAGAAAATGCAGCATGATCAATCTAGAAAACGACGAACTCCATACTAAATATTCCTAGGAACTCTGTCCAACAACCATGATGTAAGTTTGCTGCTGACTGCCATTAACTGGATTCCCACGGACGGCCGCCCTCCCCACAACAGAACACCGCCTTATCCTCTGCTAGCCTCGGAATCGTTCCTGTGTTTGAGCTCGACGTTGCAGCCTCTGCATCAGTCAAGCTGGTTGAGGGCCTTCCTCTTTCCAGCTGCTCTTCTACTTTACCAAGCATGGTGTCCTTCTTCAGCGTCTGGCCTATCCTGGTTACATGACCACAGTATATGAGATGTCATTTCACCATCCTTGCGTCTAAGGAGCATTCTGGCTGGAAGAATTCAAGATAGGTTTGTTTGTACTTTTGGCAGTCCATGGTGCTTTCAATATTCTTCACCAGCATCATAATTAAAATGTATCAATTCTTCTTTAATTTTCCTTATTCAACATCCAACTTTCATGTTTATATGAAATAAATGAAAATATCATGGCTTGGATCAGCATACCTTAAGTCCTTAAAGTAACCTCCTTGCTTTTCAACACTTTGAAAAGGTCTTGTGCAGCAGAGTCAACCAATGAAATGCATTGTTTGATCTTACAGACTGCAGATCCAAGCAAGAAGAAATTCTCGACAACTTCAATCTTTTCTCCGCTTATCATGGTACCTACTGGTCTAACGTTGAGGATTTCAACTTTTCTTTACCTTAAGTTGTAATCCATACTAAAGGGTGAAATCCTTGATCTTCAACAGCCACTAAAATAGAGTCATTAAGGGCTGAGCCCCGGTGGCGTAAGTGTTAAGTGCAGGACTGCGGCCCACGGGCTTGGCGGTTCAAATCCAGCGGCGGCTCTCAGGAGCACTGGGTCGCTCCCACGACCACCAGAGGGCAGTGATGCCCCCCCAAAACAAACAAACAAAAAAAATAGAGCCATTAAAATATCCCATGGCTTCCCAGACACCTATCTGTTTGGTAAGCAATTCACACCCACTTTCCTTTCTGGAAGATTTTCAGAAGAGGAAGTCAGTTATGGATGCTCAGAGATTCAAACTGTTTTCCCTTTGTCTTACTGCTCTCCAGAGCTGCTTCCTGGTTTCCATAAAAGTGTTTGCCTCCATTTTCACTTTTGAAATGGAAAATTTTAGTTTAAAAACTAAACTTACCTGTAACTCAATAATATATATGACATGTTAACTGTTAGATTTCTATTGTGAGTTTTTAAGCGCCCATTAAAATTTTTAAAAATGATTTCAAAGAACGTTTCTCTTATCTCAATGAATAAATCTGAACATCATATAAATATGCCATTATTAATCAGGAAGACTTACATGGCTCTAGACCTATTGGGTCTTACTTTGGACCGCACATGTTCTCGCAGTTAAACTGCACAAATGAAGAGACTTTTGGCATAATAATGAATCAGAATTTTATACTGAACAATTGAAAAAAGTAAAAAACACTTTCTACAAAAAAATTTTAAAAAAACACTGACTACAAAGCTAGCACTATGACCTCATCCTCAATTTCAATTTTGTATTTATCAATTGATTTTGTAAGTAAATGCTACAAGTCAGTCCACTGAAAGAAGAACAAAATAATCTGTCTTGGAATCAGTCCAGGAGAACACTCGTTAGAAGTGGGGATGAAGAAATTTTGTCTCACTTGTTTTGGACATGTTATATGGTCGCGACCAGTTCTGGGAGGACATCAAGCTTGGTACAATAAGTTGACAGTCTGAAAAATCAACCTCTAGGAGATGGATCAACACTGTGGATACAATAAAGGGCTCAAATATAGAAACAAACGTTAAGGATGGTAAAAGACTGGGCAGGGTTTTGTTCTGTTGAAAAAGAATTGCCTTGAGTTAAAACCAACTCATAGCACCCAACAATAATTACACGCATACAGTCACATCCTTCCGTACTCACCTAAAAATCTGCTTAAACAAGACGAAAGCTGAATTCAGTTATAAACCAACAGCATTACACCAAAAGCATTTATTTATCTAAAAAACCCATATGCCCTAGAAGAAACAAAGGTCCATTTACATCTATCAACACACCTATCAAGCAAATGCTACCTGTGTTATGCCTGAAAAATTACAGTTGTAGAATTTATCCTGAAATCATGTATTAAATTCATTGAAGGAACACTCTGCAGCACTTCTTCTAAGAAACTCCAACTGCTGCACCAGAACGAGCTGTAGGCATGCTATGGGTTCCCCAAGTTCTCAGGCTCAAGAAGGCAACTAGGAGGGTTAGAAACAAGGAGGATACATTTTGGGGCTGCCTGCAGCGGTCGGTACAAAACCAGAGTGGTCAGCAGGTATCCTTGCCACTTTTCTATGCTTATTCTCAAAGATAGAAAATTACAGTCTCAGGTCGCACCAAAGGTAAAAAGCAAGACACGGGCAAATATTCAGAAGCCGCTTAGCACTTTTCAAGCTGTACCACCAAAGTACAGTGGCACCATAAGCACACTTTGTTTTAAATCTATGGCTTTCACCCAAAAAATGAGAGGGAGGGGGGATAGGGCAAAGGAAAGTAGAAGAGGAAAAAAGACTTGTGTTGTGGTGACCCCCCCCCAACCATAAAATTATTTTCATTGCAGGCTGAGCCCCGGTGGCGCAGTGGTTGTGCGCGGGACTGTGGCCCACTGGGACGGAGGTTCAATTCCAGCAGTGGGGCTGGGCCTCCTACTCCCACCACCGGAAAGCAGTGATGCCAAAAAACAAAAACAAAAACAAAAAAATTATTTTCATTGCTATTTCGTAATTGCAATTTTGCTACTGTTATGAATCAGAAGCCCCTGTGAAAGGGTCATTCATCCCCCCAATGGGGTCGTGACACACAGGTTGAGAACTACTGAACTCAATGAATGTGATCATTTCACTTCAAAATAATAACAGAATAGAGCAGAGTTCTGAGTATCCAAAGTGACCAACCAAAGCCTAAACATACATGAATTCCACCCCAGCCCCAGTCTGTCCCTACCACAAGAATAAAACCCTTATCTTGTTCAGCCATGTGTCCCCTGTCACAAACTGCAAAACAGAACAACGCCCAAACCAGCTCGTCTGATTTCAGCTGAGGACAGACATACTCTGTAGTCAGAAGCACCACAGAGAAAAAACTCCAACTCACACAGCTGGCCTGGTGGAACTGTGCACTCCACACAACAAAGCCCCGCCACAGACAGTACTTCACACTTGAAAGGATCTTCTAAAAGCCACACTGCCACAAGTTCATTGACCAAGAGCAGTGGAATCCTTGGAACACACCTACCATAGACTGGCGCTGGACTGAGGAGAGAGGATGACGGAGGGAGGGCCTAGAGGAAGTCAGTAACTCTTGTAGATAGTCTTCACTTGGTTGAAGTCCCCTATACCTCAGAAATACTATTAAACCTGTACTTCCAGATCTCACCCGGGCACCTATTCAGCTCAAGGAAGATTCTCAAGAGATACTTGATATTTACTGAGCAAGTTATGTTTAAAGGAAAACGTGGCCACAAAAGAACATTTTTGGCTCTAAAAAGAACACTGCTAGCACATTCTAAGAAACTGCTGTCCATGCTGCTTCAGCCATGCATATTAAATAAAGCAAATTTTAAAGTGCCCTTCCCCCACTTCTGAAATACAGGTAAAATCAGCCTATACAGGAAAAGGTTAGGAACTATCAATACCCAAACCCACTGGCAATTTGGGTGAGGTGCTAGACTGCTATTGGTTAGTTCAAGCCCACCAGCTGCTCTGTGGGCACACGATGAGGTTGTCTGGTTCTGTGAAGACTGACGGGCTTGGGAACCCATTCTCACTCACTGCCACAAAGGTGACTCAGACCCAGGGTGTCCTTGTATATTAATAGGGCAGGGTAGACCAGTCTCTGTGGGCAGACTACCTCTGTAGGGTCACTAGACCAAACTCACTGCTATGGAGCTGCTTCCAACTGAGAGCAAGCCCAGATGACAGGGAAGGCCTGTTCCTGTGGGTTTCGGAGACTGTACCACAGCAAGCAGGAGAGCAGAAATCCCAGCACAGGGCCTGGCAATGAGCAGGCATTCAATGAATGTGAATTGAATGACTACTCCCCACCCAAGGAATAAAAAAGACACAAACCCCAGGAGTCCATGATTAAGCTAATGGAATTATGAAAAAAAAAAAAACCCTGGGAGGAAAACTGAAGAAAGGTCATGACTGGGGAGGGGTTTAGGCGACTTGTGTGGGGTGCATTCTGATGACCCTGAATCGTGTTTCTACATAATTAAACAAACACCTCTAGCAGCACAATCAAAACTGTCCACCCTGCATTACTTCTGCAACAGCCTTTGTCTACAGGCCCACAGGAAGGGCAAGAATCGGATGAACTAGGCAAACAATTCCCCACACTCAATGAAGTGATTTCTCAGAAGCAAAGCACCTTGAAAGGAAAAAAAAGGGGGAGTGGGGTGGGGACACAAGAAGGCAAGCTAAGTACTGTCATGATTCCTGTTGAGCATGCTCGAAACAAAATGAAAATGTAAAACTGCTTTAAAAAACTGTCAAAGAATAAATGTACAGAGTTTAAACATTTAATGGAATCTTTTAGGTGCACATTCACATGACACCGGGCAGCATCAACAGGAAGAGGAAGTTCTTCTGTTTCTGGAGTAGCTGTTATGGTATGATAATGGAATTTGGCCCTTTTAAAATCAACAAATTGGCCTTCCGTTTGGTCCAAGCTCTCTTCTACTGGGAACACTGTTAGACTTTTCATCAGAGTGCTTTCAAAAATCTTGACCCTGTAATTCAGTTATTTGATCTATGTTGGATGTGATGTCATAACTTGAAGGTTGACTTAAAAAGGGAAAAAACAAACTGGAATTCGGGCCCAGGAGATAGTGTCATAATTAGACCGAGAAGAAAATGTGACAAAAGAATAAATAAAATAGACTTCTCTCTCTTAACCTACTATTCCAAAGAAGAAAAGAGCTAGTCAGGAAACCTCCGAGTCACCCAGATCGTATCTAACTTCATTCAGCAAACACAAGCAAGCAACCTACAACTTCACTAGGTGGTCACACTTCACAAAGAACCGGTCAAACCCAGCTGCCACGTTTGTACTTATATCCCCTAGAAGGCAAATGTTTGGGGGGCATTAAATAATGGCATCTAGTCACTAAAAGCAAGTCCCAGGATTGTCTCTCATTTCTTATCCCAGCCCCACCCCACCCCCCACATCCAGCGCCACCAAGTCTGTGATCTGCTGCTAATTTTAACATTCTGAAAACTTAAAGAGAAAATCAAAGACCGTGCGACTCAATAGGCAAAAGAGATCCAAGTTCCGAAATCACCATGCAGCAGGCTCAAAAGGAAATTCACAGAACGAAAGTCCTAAAAGTTTACATTGTCTAGGGTATCCCGGGGCAGGAGAGTTGGTTACACGGATGGAGCACCAAAGCGCCGCCGACCTTAGGCACTGACCTTCACCCAAAATGACCTTCCTCGGGTTCCAAGATGGGTATAGCATACTAATTCCCCCTTCAAGTAGAACACAGCCTGGGTTTTTACCTCCTCCTCCTCTGAGAAGAGGGAAATGTCCCTCTCCAGAAAAACGAACATTTCCAGTTCAGTCTGCAAACTGGCAGCTATCTGATACCGGAACCAACGCCCCTCGCCTCCTGCCTGTCAATTCCCCCGACCAGAGGCACGGGGCAACGGCGGACTCTGGGGGCCCGGCTCGCGGTGGAGGGGTGCGCTTCATACCAACCTGTCGGTGAGAGTCGACTGTGTGCCGCTCATTGGGGCCCTTGGCGAGAGGTCCTCCTTTTATCCAACTTGCATTGTACAGTCACACCTCCACCCCACCCCCAAGGCTCTGGGATCAGGCCCAACACCGGCAGGGACACAAAAGTCCACCTCAAAACTCCATTCAGTCATCTAGAACATCCGATTGCAAGGGGTCATGGAGAGGGGCTCTGGGTTCGAGGCAAACAAGTTAGGTCCCAAACAAACCGAGAGTCCAACTCGCCGGGAGGCGCCTTCTACAGCGAGGGATCAATCCTCCAGGAGGCACCAGGGGAAACTCGGTCGGCGTGGGCAGTCCGCGCGCGGTCGGGAAGGGGACCCCTCGGAGGGGGGAGGGATCCGGTCCAGGAGCAGCGCCGGCCGGCTATTCCCGCGGGGTCTCGGGGCCCGCAAACGGCCGGCCGCGGCAGAGCAGGCCGGGCCCTCTCGTCTCCGCTCTATCTGGGGCTGCCGGCGGCTTCAGGCTGCAGCCTCCGCAGCGTCTCGGGCCGTCCCGCGCCAGGCTCGCGCGGCTCCATGTCCCGGGGGCGGAGGGCCACTCTCGCCTTCTTCCCCGCCCCCACCACGACGGGGGCGCTAAGATGGGCCGCGGGCGCAGGGCAGGGGGGGTCCCGCAGCGAGAGGTGACAGGGGTCTGGGTCTCTCAGCGCCACGGGCTGCTCCCCATCCCTTTGGGCCCAGACTCTTCCGCAGTTGGCAGCGGCGACGGCTCCTCCCCGACGCTCCGGTAGGCGGTGGCTCCCGCGAGGGGCGGAAGGTTCCAGTCCGGCGGGGCCTGGAAGCGCCAGCCCAGGACGCCCGAGGGCGGAGGCGGCGGACACTCAGCACAGGGCCCGCTTGCCGGGTCCCTGGGGCCCTCACGGGAGCGCGCGTAGAGGGCGGGGAGCACGCTGACTGGGGAGGGGGAGGCGCGCGACAAATTGCGGGCGCGCGCACGGGTTCCGGTTCCGGTTCTGCCTTCCCGGCCCCGGCCCCGGCCCCGGCCCCGGCCCCAGCTCCGGCCCCGGCCCCGGCTGGAGCGATCGAGCTCTTTCCCCTCCCCCGCCGACTTTTTTGGCCTCCTCCCCTCCGACTTCGGGAAGCCGCCTCACTCGGGATCCTTCCGCCGCACTCCGCGGGCCGCCCTGCGCCCGCCACCCGACGCGCGGGGCTGCTTTCCCGACAGTTCTGGGCCGACGCCTCCGCGGAGGCGCGATCGCTGCTAGAAAAAGTAGTCCTATGCAGCGGAGGGAGAGGGACACCGTTCTGCCTCCCCAAGAACGCGGTCACCAACCCCTGGTCACCCAGGACTGGCTTCCAGCGGGAGACCTGCGCTTTCGAATGCAGCCAGCTTTCACCGGCGGTCACTGGGGCTGCCTTAGGAAGTTTCCCCTCAACCTGGTCCTGGAAACTCTGATTCTAGTTGGCTGTGCTGCTTGCCCATATTTTCTATACGCATTGAATAACTGTGAGCGATAGTCCGGACACCACCCCTCTCGTCTCACCCCGGGGGGGTTGGGGGGTGGGGGAATGCGTTCGCGTTGGGCGCTCTCCTGGGACACCTGCCTGCCAGGGGTGGGGGCAGGGGTCTTGGGAAGTATCGATCCAAACGCACTCGGTACCTCAAGTCAAGTCGAAGCGGAGGCTGCTGACCCTGTAAGGCAAGAGTAAAAGAGGCCGTACGGGTTTGCGAGACTTTCACTCTGAGTAGGACATCTTGGCTTCCTCCCATGCGGCTGGTGGTTTCAAACTGCTGACCTAGCGTTTACAAGCAGCCCAAGTGGCAACCCAGTCTTCCAGAGGAAATGTGAAACCAACCTCACGGACCCTCTTGGACGGAACAGAACTGCCCTTGTGGCTTTCCAAAGGTGTGACTCTTCACCCAGCAGAAAACCTTCTCTTTCTCTCAGGAAGTATCGAGTGGGTTCGAACTGCTGGCCATATATTTAGCAGAACACCGCTGAGCTGCCCGCGAGGCTCCTTAGATAGGTGTGGGACTTGAAAAAAAAGACGGTGGTTTGCTCGGTGGTGGTGGTGGTTGGCGGGGGTGGGGGTGGGGGTGGGGGGTGTTGGGGAGTGCCTTAGCAAAATCAACGTCTTCTTTGCCTGATTGTGAAAACATGGTGCTTTCCACGACAACTTAACAACTTAACAAGCTTGACGTGGAAAGAAATTAGAGATGGAAATAAAGTGTGATTATCCAGCAAATGGCATGACAGTTCTCTCAGAAGAATCCTCCCATGCCCGCTCTGCCAGGTAGGTAGGTATATTTAGTCTTATGATTGAATTTAGCAAGTAGCGATCTAAAACATGCATAGATAAGCTTGCAACAATTAAAATGGCTATCCTTTTTATCCAATTATTACCATACTTTGGGGTGTAAACCTGGATTGTTGGGTGGACTGCAGCCATTTTGTGAAAATCAAGTGGCAAAACAAAACTAATAAACAGAGTGGAGAGAGGAAACAATTACCCTTTAGCGTTGCTTTGTCCAAGTCATTCGGCAACAGTCCATGAAAAGGATCATTATCCCTGAATAGATGCATGATCTAAGGCTCATGTTGGAACAGGGTGGGAGGGGGTAGATAAATAGAGCCCAGAGAAATCTCTTTATTGATTGAATTTTTAAGTTCAGGGCACTGCCATCTAATTTTGTTATGTTTATTTTTGGAACGAATAGATGCAGTTTAGGGTTCCAAGTCACTTTCCTAATAATCAAATCAGGGATGATTGCCACCTGCTGGTGTATCCTAGCATGACAATTCTATCCTGAAAACTTACATTGCGTATTTTGTACATGTAACCGGAATGTTTCACTCTTCTTTTGTACAAGGACCAAAGTACAAACTTTAGTACTGAGCTTAATAAATAACTCTCGAATGCACTAAATATCTTATTTACCCCTTTCCCAAGGATTTTATGATACAAATCAGTTGGATCAAATGACACATTTTTTAACATTTTTTAAAGTTCCCACAGATGTACTTTGACACTATTTAAACCTCATGCCAGTACAAGAACGATTTAGTCTGATAATGTGGCAATGTATGATACTCAACTTCCTGACACAATCACTGAAGACAAAATGGGTACACACGCAAATGTGGTGAAGAAATCTGATGGTGCCCAGCTATCAAAAGATATAGTGTCTGGGGTCTTTTTTTTTTTTTTTTATTTTAGGCATCACTGCCCTCAAGTGGTGGGAGTAGGAGGCCCAGCCTTTGCTCCTGGGAGCCGGAATTGAACCTCCATCCCAGTGGGCCGCAGTCCAGCGCACAACCACTACGCCACCGGGGCTCAGCCCCTTGTCTGGGGTCTTAAAAGCTTATAGTTAAGTAAAGAGCCATGTAACAAGGAAGCAACAAAGCCCACATGGAAGAAGCACACCAACCTGTGTGATCATGAGGTGTTGACAGGGAGAGGTATCAGAAGTTCAAAAAACAAGCAACTGAATCAATGTGATGGGGGTAGGGTTGGGTGGATGTAGTTGGCACCCCACACCCACATGTAATGATTGGACAGGCCTTCTCAGAAGGGTCACATGGAAGGAATGATAAATCCAGGGTGGTGATATAGCACTGAACCACATAACTATCCTCTAGTTCTTAAATGTTTCCTCCCCTTACTATAATGGGATTTTTTACCTCATTAATCTTGTTAGGTTCACTTGTACAACTAAGATCGTTAATGGAAATCAAAATAACCCTGCAGAAATGGTAACAGGAGTACTGACTCCCCAAGGAAAAGGGAAGGAGATGGGGGCTAATAGCCAGGATGATTGTATTATCCCACTTGAGGGACATAAATAACAGAATTGTAAGTGAATGGATTTACTGGATAATGTATGGTAAAAAAAAATAGCGGGCTGAGCCCTGGTGGCGTACTGGTTGTGCACAGGACTGCGGCCCACTGGGACGGAGGTTCAATTCCAGCAGTGGGGCTGGGCCTCCTACTCCCACCACCGGAGAGCAGTGATACCCCCCCACTCCACCCCCCCCCAAAAAAAAGAAAAGAAAAAATAAATAGCAAAGTTGGAGTATGTGAACAAAAACAACATATTAAATGTGCTAGCCTCTAAAAAAATAGAGTTCCCCTCTTCCCTTCAAGAATGCCTCAATACTTGAGCTTCGGGGTAAAAACAAACTGGGAAAGTTTCCTAATTCACCTTCTCTTCCTTGCATACAAAACCTCTTGGCAAGCTGCTTTCAAGATCTTTCCAAACTTCAACAGACCCAAAGTTCTAGCTGTGAGCAAAGAAGGCATTTTGCTGTGGGAAAGCTTCAGAAGATGGTAAGCAATGGATTTAATTAAGCCAGTGGTTATTCGTCTTAGAATGATTTTTTTTATATGATGAAAATCCCTATGCTCACCCACAAAGCTCTAATGAAACAAAGTCCCCCAACTGCCTCTTGGTTGCTCTGGATTGTTCTAAAGGTTTCTATCTAGACAATACTTCAGAAGAACCCAGCTGCTGTAGATAGAATGCACAGAAAAGTGGCATTGGGGAGCCAATCTGTAGACACGCTGCTCATTCTAGCCCACAGACTCATCTCCTCGGCCGCTGTTTCAACATTTCCCACGTACTTCCCTTGTGTCCAGGAAGGCAGTGGTAGCTGAGTGGGGGAGTTCCCTTGGGGGAGATCTAGGTTTGATCCTCTGCCAGTGCACCTCGCGTGTAGGCCCGCCCTCTGCCTGTGGGGAGTTGAGCTATGAGGCTGAACTGCAGAGTTACCAGACCAAGACTGACGAGGAAGAAAAGCTTGATTTTCCAGAAATCAGCCAACGAAAACTCTTTGGCTCACAACCCATCTTGTGATGGGGCACTACTCTGCAGCATCTTACTCCACTGAGCACAAGGCCACCAGGAGCAGGGGCCAAGTCGCTGGTGCCTAACGACACCGTGTGTGTGACAAGAGGCCCGGGCGGTGGGAGTACAGTTCTGAAGAGAGCTAAGGCAGAGCTCATTTGATACCATTTTCAAAGCAATTTCTCAAATAGCTGTTAGGACATGAAAGAAATTAAGTTTTCACTTCTGGCAAAAGAGCACTGGAGGACACCTGTGTTAATCGCTCGGCTGCTAAGCCAAACTGTGCCAGTTGAAACCCACCAGCCACTCCATGGGGCAAAGATGTGGCATTCTTCTTCTATAAAGATTCACCACCTCTGAACACCTATGGCATTTCTCCTCTGGCCCCTGGTGTCTGAATCAGAGCTGACTTTGTGGCAGTGGGTTTGGTTCCTTTGTTATTTTGCTTTGTACTCTTTTGGCCAACTGTTTTCTTTCTGCCCCCAGAAGTGGTTGAAAAACAGCAGACAAGGAGTCTTTCACTGTCAGACAGAAATATGGGGCAACATTTCTGCAGACCAAAAAAAAGGCCTCTTTAACTTGTCAAAACCACAATACAAACATTAAAATCAAATGCTGGATTGATAGAAAGTCATTTATTTTTTTATAAAACTCAGTACAAATGTGTTCTGTAAATCCTTCTTGGGTAGTGTTCAGGGGCTATTACAGAGTAATTCCAAGACCAGGGCGGACTTCATTCTGTCCTGCAGGCCCCAGGTGGACGAGCCTTCATCCGCCTGTGGTGTGCAGCCACGCACTGCAACAGTGGGTCTTCTCTAGGTTCTCTCAGAGGACTCTGCACAGGGAGGAACTACACCAAACCAAGCTGAAGTCAGGAGTTCCCTTTCCCATTTATTCAGGTTTCTCCTCAGCTCCCCCCCATTCATCCCTGAGAGTGCCCCCAAGCAGCAAGATCTGCCAACCCCTTGCTTCTAAAGAGGAAGAAGAGACAAACTGGTACCCAAATAGGCCGCACGGTGCCAGAACTCAAGAGTCAGCTTTGGGTTTTTTTTCCATTTTCTATTATTTTTTTAAAGCTGACGTGCCAAGCCCTTCTTCTTTACACTTTTGCTCTTAAAAAAGGATCAGCAGCGCCCTGCATCCTACTCCAGTTGGTTCTGTGGCCAAGCAGCTCACGAGCATTTTAGGAGACCAATCAGAGAGATGTGTCGCCCCCGCATAGGGTTGCATAGGGTTAGCTGCCCAACTGGAAACCCCGCTGCAAGTCAGAATGGACACCGTGGCAGTGAGTGGGATCAGAGAGAAAGGCGCCCTAGCACTTGGCTGCCAGAAGAAAGGCCAGTGGTTCCAACCCAGCAGCCGTCGTGCTGCCCGGGAGGGGAACCTGGTCACCATCGGCTTCCACGAAGGCAACTGCTTTGGACACCTGCTGGGGCTCGTTCTCGGTTCTACTGGTGGTGATGGCTTGCTCGTTTGGTCAGAGTAAAAAGAAGTCAAGCAGCTACCTGCCAGAATGTGAACATCTGGCAAAACTCTCAAACCAAAGGACAGTGCTGCAGAGGTTTTCCCGTGGCCCGTTGCACGGGTGACTCCGTGTGGGCTTGGGGCCTAGTATTGGCTTTGGGCCAGTGGCACCCATGTTCAAGGCCACTCATTAGGCTAATCATATTACCAAACCAAAAAGCCAAACTCACTGCCAGTCAGTCCATGTTCACTCATAGTGACCCTACAGGATAGGGAAGAAGTGCCGTGGAGTCTCCCAGTCTGTAATAGGAAACCCCATGTTTCCCCTGTAAGCAGTGGGTGGCTTTGACTTTGTAGATTGCAGCCACTGTGTAGCCACTGCACAGAGTCCGGGGACCCTTAAACGAGCTGGCATTTCACAAGCGCCACACACGTGATCACCAACTGGCCTCTTCACCTGTGACCTCAACAGTTTTAAATGAAAAAATAAACAGCACATCAACATGTAACAGTTCGTTTCCGCCGAGGAGCCTTATGTCAAAGACTCTTAGTAAAGACACCGTTGGTGCCATGGTGGGTTAAGCATCAGCTGCTAACCGCAAGCTCCAACCCACCAGCCACTTGGAGGGGAAGAGATTCGGCTGTCAGTTCCTGGGCAGATGCACAGCCGAGGGGACCTCCGAGGGCACTTCTCTGTCCTGCTGGGTCCCTGCGAGTTGTAATCAAATCGACGACTGTTGGGACTAGTAATGTACCACACAGCATTCCGATGAAATAGACAATGACAGATGCTCTTCAGTCACAGCAGGCCAAAGAGTTAAACACCCCGCCTGCCCAGTTCATTGGGTAAATGGGTCACAGATTTGGCCTCTAATGCAGGAATGTATCCTTAACCTCCTGGTCTGAGGCTATTATACCTGCTCTCTTAGCTGCAATTGGAGACTGTTGCATAAAGCAATGTTTACTTTCTTTCCAGAGCAGGCTTCATCATTATACTTTGTCCAAAGTGCCACCATTCTTAAGAAGGAAAACGCCATGAAAAGACTGGAAGGGGCTCAACTGGAAGAAATAGTAAGTCGCCTCCTCACCCCGAGGCCAGCGCACACAGATCCTTTCGTCTTTAGCCGCGCTGAAGCCTAAACTATCATCTCCAGCACAGTGGAATCCGCAAAGTAAATCCCTATGGAATTTAGTCCCGGCCCCTCATGCCTAGGAGATTAATGAACAAAAGCCCAGAGAACTGCCATAGGCTTTTCCTGGTAAAGCAGAACCTGTACGGCAAGACTCGGTAAATCTGCCCGCACCACATTCATCTCCTGTTCAAATCCCTGGCTGCATTTCTTGTGCAAAAAGATACCTGCAGGCCTGCCTGAACTGCTAGCCTTGGGTCCCAGACCCACTCACAAGGTTGTAAACGGCTGGCCGGGGAAGTCTGGGAACTTCAGGGCTGGAGAGGGTCCCCACCATGAACTGTAGCAGTGGTTCACGTGCCTGGACTGCAGCTGCACCCCTGGCTGGCATACCTGCTTTCCTTCCGGGAGCGTGCGATGTTGACGTGTGCCTGGCCAGAGTGTACATGCCATTGGCTTGGAGAAAAGCCCTGCTCACTGAATCTAGTGAGCTCAGCTGGGTGTCAGCATTCACCCTTGCCACCTCAAAGCGATGCTGGAAGACGGTAGGAGCGCCTCGAGGGGGATGCCACTGACCGAGAGAGGATTCTGGAAGCTTGAGCTCGGTTCCCCCCGGGACCTCACCACTTGCTCCTGTTCTCTTAGCCTATCCTTTGGCTGTGGCAAATCCCAGTCCTTGAGTACAGCTTCCTGCCGAGCCTGGTGAGTGCTCCCAGAAAATGACACAAGCTAGGCATGGTTTTGGGGGTGCTGAGACCACTGGGGAGTTCAGCAAGGAGCCTGCCGCTGCCACCACCATTCCCCCCACACTCATCCACCACCCTTCGAGTCCCCTTTGTTTAAGCAGAGGGCAAACCTGGCTTCCCTGAGCCACAGCTTGGAATGTCAAAGGCACGCATCTTTCCAGAAGCCCTCGCTTTATAGCAAATGAGGCAAATTCATTGACATTAATACCCGGAAAGCAAGCGACCAGGCTTTTGTTGAAGGAGCCACTTCTCAAAGGGACAAGGAAAAAATAGCACTAATCTTTCTCAACTTCCTCTCTAAGTTGTCAGAACTCCAAGTTGCTCAGGGGAAAAGGGGCCTGTAGTGACCATAAACTAAAATTGATACTAAATCGAAAGCAAACTCACTCGGATTGAGGACATGCCGACACACAGCAACCTATAGGGCCGGTAGCACTGTCCCTGTGAGCCTCCAGGAGTGACTCTTCACAGGGCCTCTCGGAGCGGCCGGTGGTTCACAACTGCTGACCTTGCTCTTAGCAGCCAACGTGTAACCACTGCGCGGCCACCAGGGCTCCAAAAATGTACACAGCAGAGCTTCAGACAGCTCTGACATAAACCCACAACTCCGTGGTCTCACTGCTGACCAACGTGCCACTGGTAGAAGTGAATGTATTCATACTGGAATCGGCTTGGCTCGAAGTCTGACCTCACAGAGCAATTACTTTTAACCCTTTTCTTGTAGCCTCAGTTTCTTCTCAGCCCAGTTCCATGTTCTCAACCCGGTCCCCCGGGCTGCATACCACAACCCAGGGTCTGCAGCAGCCGTGGCTAGCGACTCTTGAGCAGCCCACTGTGTTGAAGCTGCCGCTCCTCACCCCGCCTGCTCCTCCAGGCCCGGTACTTCTTGATGCTTTTCCTCCAGGCAAAGCGCCAGATGCTAAACATGAAGCCCCAAGACACAGCATACATCGCTACTCCCCCAACCTTGACAAACCACTTGGGTTTGGGGGAGACCAGTTCACAGAAAAGGAGGCGTGCGCCTACACCAATCCGCACTCCAGTGAACAGGGCCACAAAGAGGAAGTCTACCACGTCGCCGGGGAAACTGTGGTAGTGGCCCGTTTCACGGAGAAACCAGCGCAGCTGCAGCAAGGGGTTGGTGATCTCACTGCCAAAGAGGACAGCATTGACCTCTGTGCCAGACTCTCCGAGTACCAGGGCCATGGTGATGCCCAAAATACTCAGGGTGTGGTGAGCCAGCATCAGGGCACCCTCAGACCGGAAGTAGACGCACCAGCCCAGGTCAAAGAAGAAGTAGCCCAACGTGAGACAGAGAACGTGCACTTGGAGAGGTGTATTCGGCGAGCCTGGAATAAACCAAGACAGACGCAGGTTGAGTGACTAGGAAGTGGAAAGATCTCGCACAGAGAGTCTTCATTGTTCGTGCTCAAGATTTTCTGACTCACAGAAGACAGAAGCACATGGCAGGGATGTGCCTTAAATTTTTTTTTTTAACTTTTTATTGTGAATTGGGTGAAAGTATACAGAACAGATCATCCATTTTACATTCAGCAACTCATATGCATTTGGCTTCTACCCATCCATTGCCATCCCCTCTTAACGGAGCACCCCACTTCCACCCCGAGTTTCCTGTCTCCACTCCTCTCCATCCTCACCCTCGGAACTTTGTCCTTGGGTCAGAAATGGTTGCTTATTGAACTGCAGGCCTAAAGGGGCCCAGTCTTGGGGGTTTGACCAGCCTCGATCACGTGCTTTTTAATGGCAGCCAAGGAGACTCTATTGAGAGTCTTGGTCTTTCCCTAGGTAACCAAAAGGTGTAGCCTCCTCCAGGAAAGGCTGCTTTGCTGAAGCAGACCGCAGTGAGTGACGTAAGCCAATTTTCTCTGTCTTCTCTCCACAACATCATAAAAGCACATTATTTCGCTCCTTCACTGTGTGGTGGTGGTGGTTAACCAGCTAAAGAAAGACCTGTTTCCAAACTGGAGTTATTTTGTCACAAATGTTCGATTCATTTTTAGGCTACTGGACATCAGTGAAGAACCCTAAAAGCTAGTGTGTTCTTATGTGTGACAAGGGTCTTTGGGTGCACAGACCTGACAGGTTCAAATCCATTAAAAGCTTTCCTATAACATATAAAGCTGAAGAACTGCTTTCATGTCGGCTAGATGGTTGGGGACACACACTGAGTGATGCTCAATACGGGGACCTAAGGAACTTTTAAAAAGGCGTCTAAGGTAAAGTGACCAGATTTTAAGCGGGACATCATTGACCGGGGATGGTGGGGAGGGGGAGTTCTTGATTAAAAATTTGGTCTATGTGGAGCAACAAAAATTTTCATTTTATTTTAATTTTAAATTTTATTTTATTCATTAAATTTATTATTTATTAAATTTTAATTTTATTTATTTTAATTTTAAAATGCCACGGGACATTGCTAAATTGTTAAAAAGTGGAACATCTAGTCACCTTAATCTAAGGGCACTTTTCCATCATCAATTCCAGGTGACGATCTTTATGCAGTATGGTTTTAACTAGGAGTCCTGATGGCATCATGATTATGCATTGGGCTGCTAACCTCAGAGTTGGCCGTGAAAATGTTCTTTTGAAAGTGGAGAGTCGTGTGGTGGGAAAGGGGAGAGAGGGAGTTTTGCTTAGAGTCATGGATCTGCTAGACATGGGTGGGGGGGAGAGGGTTGGACAACGTGGCAAAGAATGAGAACAGTTGCCCCACCTGGAGAACAGAAACAGTGCTCCTGAATGGTACGTGGGCAAGCTGTCCAGGTGGCATCAAGTTTGTCTCTTTTTTCACAATAAAAACGTATTTTAAAGAGAGTCATAAAGAGCAGAAGTAGGTGCCAAGAGGCAGTATCGGTTAGCAATGGGGCGGGAAGGACCCGCAGGCAAATGACACCTGGTCTTCAGTGTGACCCAGCACGGTGGGGAAGGAACGCCTGCCCAACCACCCACAGCCTTGGGGGGGACTGGGACACCTGGCAGGCCCCGTGGATCAGAGCAGAGCTGCGCTTCCCAGAGCTTCAACCTTGTGCAGAGGGTGATGCCGGGCCTTTCTTCTGAGCCACCTTCAACCTTCCAGGGAGCAGTGGAGCACTTCATAATTCCTTCCCCATAGCGACTTTCACATCCCAAGCCAACCCCCAATCATAAATTCCGACGGGAAAAACCCCTTGCAGCCGTTCACCTACCTGGGTGGGTAAATGGCCAAGGGCCATCAATGAAGCCAATATAAGCCGAAAGGCCTATGGAGAGGACTCCATGGGTGAAGGTCACCAGCCGGCAGCTCCACTCGTAGCTTCGGTGCTGATTCAGGTGGCAGAAAGAACCATAGAGCGAGAGCCAGCCGCACAGGCTGCACAGCACCTGCAGACACAGAGCTAATGCCATCCTAGGATGAAAGACCAAAACCAGACAGACAAAGAACACGCCCTAAGAAAACAGCATCGGGTGTGTTGTGCCTAAGTCTTCTTCACTTCTACTACAGAAGAGTACAGACGGTCCTCTTGGAAGCAAGTCTTCCTTATCGACAATCTCCTCGTGAAGCATGGCCACATGTGTGCCCTCCTGTTCCTTAGGGAGAACCTGAGCTGCTGCAAAGCAGGAGCACCTCCCGAGCTGGTATGACGTTCACAGGCTGTTGAGATGAATAGCTACAAGCCAGTCATTACCGTCCAGTGATGAGTCGCTTTGGGCAAGAGCACAGGGAGACCATCTAGGAGGTACTAGAGACCGGGGGCACGTCTCAAAACTCCTCAGGAGGAGCTCTCATTCAAACAAGCAAAATAACAGCATCGCCACGTGCGGGAGCTGATAAAGGATCACATGACACATGGCAGCTTATTGTGGTTCTGAGCTGACAGCACATTCAGCTGAGAGTTTGGTCCAAGGTCAGAGGCTTATTAGTCAAACTGAAACTCAGGTAAACCTATTCAAAAACAAAAGCCAAAACCAAAAAAAACCCACCTCAATGCCATTGAGTTAATTCTGACTCTCAACGACCTTGTAGGCCATGGTAGAAGCCCCCGTGCACTTCTGAGCCTGTAACTCTTTTGTTTGTTTGTTTTGTTTTTGTGGCATGACTGCTCGGGAGGGAGTGCAAAGCCCAGCCTTGCTCCTGGATAGCTGCTGCTGGGTTTGAACCATCAGCCCTGTGGGTCACAGTCCCGCACACAACCACTGCACCACTGGGGCTCAGCAACTGTAACTCTTTATCAAAGCAGAAAGCCTCATCTTTCTCCTGATCTTAAGTAAATCCCTGAACAAAGATTCCAGGTGTCATGAAAGGAAGGGAATTTTTTTTTTAACGTGAGTACTATTCAGCTCTGAAACCCATTTGAAAAATTTATTAAGGGGGAAGCAGAAGGTCTTGAGGTGTTAAGAGGAGAGTTTTGTTGCAATAATGAGATGCTGTGTAAGGCAGTGATTTGGTTAAAAATAAAACCAAGTCGAAAAGCCTACTTTGGCATTTTTACTGGCCGACAATCGTAACTGAGTCAATTCAGCGTGCAAGACTAACATGTAAAGATGACCACGTCACTGTTCATATTCATTTACTGTACGTAGAGTACACATACAAAAACAACATGCCTGCTGTCAGTCTCACCTCAGAAGGGGTTTTCTGCATAGCTACACTTACTGCTGAGTCTTACTCTGACACACAAATCGGGATCTGCAAACCTATACACCTCGTACACATGCCACTCCTAAGAATGCTATTCAGAAAGGGGGTTCAGAAGGTCAAGTTCTTCTGTACAGCTTTCAGCTGAACTCCAGTTTCTAGAAGAGAAAATGGTCAGTGTCACTCATAGACCTGCATTCTAACTAGCCATCAGACCCATCGACGGGACACAATGTCTGCGGCATGCAGCAAAACTGCACCAAACACCCATCTTTCAGATAACGTTACTAGCAGCTCAAAGACAAGTCAAGCTCACTAACGTTTGCTGAACACATTATGGCACCACATGAAAACGACAACTGCATCTTCCTGGCTTTCACTGATAGAACACTGGTCTCGGATGGGCTCAAAGCTGTACCCTGCCCCCCTCACCCCCCTTCTGTGTCTTCTTTCTACACTCAACAGAGCAAGAGCACGGTCGGCCATGACCTAGCTCACTGCCATCGGTGGACTCACTGTGACCCTCTGGGGCAGAGTAAAACCACCCCTTGGAGTTTCAGAGGCTGTGAATGTTTCCAAGAACAGAAAGCCCCATCTTTCTGTTGTACAGAGACTAGTGGGGTCCTTCCGGTAGCAGTCCCATGAGTGTGTGGAATCCACCATGTCACCAGGGCTCCCTGCCTTGACCCGTGGGGGCTCACAACAAAAGCACTCATTGTAACTCGCTGGGGGATCTTTCGGCTGATGATGGAAGCTGAAGATGACCAGGGAAAGTACTCAGTGGCGCCCCCCTTTAAGTGGCGCCCAGAGCGCCCACCATACCTGAGATTCGCCTGAGAGGGTGTGAACCAAGTCACTTTGAGTCTCTGGAGTCTTGGTTTCAAAAAATAATAAAAATAATAATTACAGAAAACAAAGAAACAAGGATCGAAGCACTCTGTCCTGAGGTTCACTTCTGAAATGGATTCTGGAAAACATCTAGGAGGATTTTTCAAAGCAAGGGCCAGCGACACAAGTAGTGAGAGTGAAAAGAACCTTCCAGGCATTGCTTCTTTTTAAAGGTCGGGGCCACGAGCCAGTAAGGCGATTAGCTCATTTGCTTATGCCGATTAGTATTTTTAGAGGACTCTTGTCTGGATGCTAAATCCCTGGCGGAAGAAACGGGAAGCCATTGGCTTGCACGTAAAGAAATGTGTAACGGAGGGCTAGCACTGTGCTCTCGGGAAGGCCGCTCCTGCGCTGGCTGTCCGCCGCCCCGGGGTTAAACGAAGGGAAGGGTATCCGGGTGGCCCATTGCGCTCAAAAGGCCAAGGCTCTTGCTGCGCCTTCCGCTCCAGGTCCGGCTCTGGGAGGCGGCTCGGGGCCTCGCGGCCGGCGGGGCTGGCAGGCAGCGGGGGCCCCCTCGGCCTCGTGGGTGGCACGACCGCACCTCCCTCGGGCCACGCCCGGCTCCCGAGCCCCGCAGCCCGGCCGGCCTCTGGCCTCCGCCGGGCGCCCCTCCCCTTCAGCGGCCAGGCCGACCCATCTCCCCGCCTCCGTGCCCCCCCCCGCCCCCGCCCCCAGCGCGCGGGGATGGCCGCCCGGTGCCCACCGCGCCGGCTCTGCCGTCCGCGCCGGGCGTCTAGCGCCGCGCCGCGCCGTTACCTGGCTCGGCGCTCCAAGAAGCCTCGGGCGCCAGGGCGCCCCGAGCTCGGGGCGCAGGTCCCGGGAACAGGAAGCGGCAGCTGCGGGCGGAGGAGGGGAGAGGGAAAGGCGGTGGCGCCCCGGAGCAGGCGCTGGGGGTCTGGGGGCACCTGGTGGTGGGGAGGACCCAGCGCAGAAGGGGGCGGGGGGAGAAAGGGCCGGGGGCGACCTAGTAGTCCCAAGAGAGCGGCCGCTGGTGTTCTTCCTTTGTTGTCGCCTTGCTTCGTGATCGCCCCTCGCCCCTCGGATGCAATATCCATTTATCCAGCACAATAAAAATACCATGGACTGCCAAAAGAACCAGCAGGTCCGTATTGGAAGACGTACAGCCAGAATGCTCCTGGGAGAACACACCGTGGTGAGATTTCGACTCCCTGCCTTTAGACATGTTAGCAGGAGAGGCCAGTCCCAGGCGAACGCCATGCTTGGTAGCTTAGAGGGACAGCGAGAAAGAGGGAGGCCCTGGATGAGATGCACAGACAGCGTCGCTGCAACCACGGGTTCCGACCCAACAATTGTGAGCATAGCCCAGGACCAGGCAGTGCTTCCGTGCATGGTACACAGGACCTTGTGAGTGGAAACTGACTTGAGAGGCATACTTCACAACCATGTGCTCAAACCACCACTAGGCTCTGTGCTTGGTGCCCCTGCTTCCACTAGGGCATGAGCCCCCACTATTCACCAGGAAAACCGACCAGTCTGCGAAGTGGACAGCGTCCCTTCTGACTTCAGCCCTCTTATCAGCGTGGCCGAAGGTGGCCGTTCAGCTGACTGTTAACAGTATATCCAGCTTGGCAAGACTGTATGCCCTTGTGCGAATTTTTTTTTACCTTTTCATGCTTTTGGATTTTCATCCACACAATGGGGAGTGAGGGTTTGGGTGAGGGTAGGGAGTTTTAATACTTATCTCATAAGATTAGTATAAGAAATTTTAAAAGAAAACAAAGATTACATATCCAAAGTGTTTGGAACAATGACTGGCACATTAGTCTTTTTTATTTTTGTTTTTGTAGACATCACTGCCTCTGGTGGTCGTAGGCGCTACTCAGTGTGACTCCTGAGAGCTGCCACTGGATTTGAACCACCAAGCCCTGGGGCCACAGTCCTGCACTGAACCACTTATGCCACCGGGGCTCAGCTCACATTATTCTTTTTTTAAAAAATCATTTTATTGGGGGCTCTTAGAGCTCTTATCACAATCTACATGTACTTCCATTGTGTCAGCTACATTTGTACATTTTTTGCCATCATCATTTCTAGAACATTTTTTTTCTACTTGAA